>SEYY01024356.1:102500-127500 GCA_009176605.1 Armadillidium nasatum | reverse complement strand
TTTTAAAATTTTTGGGTTCTAAGATTTATATTTTCTTGTCGTTCAAATGCTCTCGCTAATTATCAAGGTAGATACTGATTTAGGTTTCAGGAACATATATATATTATCAAAAGAAGAAAAGGTTATTTAAGTTGTTTGTACGTAAGTTTGTACAACTTGATATGTTCACAGTTTTTACCATTGCAATTAATATTTCCCCAAGAATAGCAGAATATTTTAGTAGTTCTTACACTAAAATGAAGTTGTATTAGTTTATTTATCGTTTATTTAATGATTTTACAATCCACTTTGTTACTCCGTTTTTCACAATTAAAAAGCCAAATTTGAAATAATCTGAAGTCAATCAACAAATATTTATCTTGATTTTATAAAATTTTAAAGTCAATCGTAACACTGAAAATTGAATTGAGGATAAAAGGTTTATAGTGTTATCAGTCGAAAGTTTTCGCTTTTGAAAGTCGGAAACTCAAAGTAAATATTTAAGGTTACTCCTTTTTCTACTCTTGAATTACATTTTGCGTTTTGTTTCACTTGAAATTTTAATATTTAAATATATCCAAGATTTTGCAATTCAAAATGGGAAAACAATCCTCGGCCTTTTTCGATTATTTTATTTTGCTTTGGCAGTGTAGAAATCGTTTGGTAATTTTTATGCAATTTGATCAGTTTCTTTCGACTTCAGTAGTCTTCAGAAATTTTGATACCATTACACTTAAAAGTTTTCTTAGAAATTATGTAAATTATTTGTTACTACTACTTATAAAAAATTTCGGGCTACAAGAGCCAATATAACATCAAATTAATTTA
This sequence comes from Armadillidium nasatum, assembly GCA_009176605.1. Taxonomy (NCBI): domain Eukaryota; kingdom Metazoa; phylum Arthropoda; class Malacostraca; order Isopoda; family Armadillidiidae; genus Armadillidium; species Armadillidium nasatum. The sequence goes on along the minus strand of SEYY01024356.1, from coordinate 126,693 downwards.
TTTAACTCTTACCTTCCTTATTCCTGTACAGGATCTTTGGAGTACGAGACACGACACAGAGCAGAGAGTGAAAGTATTTCGACCAGAACACGAGGTCACTCGACGGGGAGATCCGTTCGCTCAAGTAAAACGAAATCGGCCGATGTGTCTGATGTTTATTTCCATGATGCTCCCGAACCAGTAGTTCAAAGGAGATCACCTAGGACACATGATGCTGGCAGGTATGGTCATAACTGTAACCAGCTCAGAAATTCCTTTCTGAAAGCTTGTTAATATCTTCTTTAATAATAATAATAATAATGTTAAATGTATTATACAAAAGTTCTAAGTTCTAACCTATCATATTGTGGTTATTAACAAGAATTAATCGATATTTATTCTAAAAGTAACAACAATAATAATAATAATAATGAAAGTAGACAGGAACAGATGTGATTATGAAGTTTTTTAATATTTTGACATTTATATATTTTGGAAATATGTTTAAGGTTTAAAAAATGTTAACAAAATTTAACAAGAAGAAAGTATAGGAAACTAGGTACTTCCACCCTGTATTTACGTCTATTATATCATTCAAATATAAAATAATAATAATAATTTCAAAATAACAGCATCCATTTTTTCATATACTAATAATAAGGAGGTAAACATATTTGTATATGAAAATATTCTTTATTCTTTTAAATAACTATTCTTAACTATTAGTATAATTATATGATTTAGTGCCATCCATTTTTATTCATCCACTTTAATATTATATTTTTGGTCTTCCTCCAATTCCGTAAAGTAAATGAAGTTATCTAATCATTGAACCACTTTTACTCTCCTCATTCCATGCTCTCAGAAGAGTCTTGTCATCGTCAGTTTCTATTTTTTATTGTCATTTCTTTATACTCTTTAGGGTGTCTGTTTCATTGCATCTGTAAACTTTTTTTTCTTCTCCAGAGCAATAATTCCTTACTTTTATTTCATTTTTTGTGCTACTCAGTTTCAATTTTTTTTACTGTTTAGTCATCAGCTTTTGTACTCCATCAAAGAGTTCTTGCTTAACATCTTCCATACTACTGGTTTACTTCTCAAAATGTAAAGCTCTCCTCTTTGTTTTCTTCTCTTGCCATTTTCGTTTTTCCTACAAAGAACAAGCCACCTGTTTCCCTTCTATTTATTCATTATTCATTACATGCCACATATTATGTTCAAAACATTAAAATCTCTATTCTTTGGACAGTTTCTGTAATTTTCCTTTTGATCTATTTTGATTGTCAAATTTCTTTTGTGGATGTTTATTCCAGTTTTTTACAGTTCAACATTTAATTTTTTTTGCATATTAAATTATACTTCCTTGATTTCTCATTTCTTGTAAAAGTATTTCTTATTAACACTTACATTCTCTAATCTTTGACATTCCCTTAAGATTTCATAATTTTCTTTTGTTTTTACTTACCATTTGATCATTATTCTCAAAGATGTATTCATAATCTTTAGTCATTTTTATTAGGCCTCTAACTATTCCGTGTTTGTTACCTATTTATTACTATTTATGTTTAATTTATAAGTTTATTCCTTTTGATTGTTTTTTTTTTATTTTCTCTATTTTTGTTTTGTATTGTTTTTCGCATTTCTTTAGAATGAAATTAGTTTCAATATTTTTATTGTTTTATTAATTTGTATTGTATTTCTTTTTAACTTCATCTCTAGGGACTATTCCCCGGTTTGTCAATTTTGCAGCTCCAATGTACCTTGTTGTGTTGTGCTTCATTGTCGGTCACAAGACGCATGTTCTTCCCAGTCTTACATAATTTTTCTTTCCACTAGCTTCTCGCTTACTTCCTTTTTGAATCATCCCATTTTAGTAGTGAAGCCATTTTCGCTTTTCTTCGTACATTAAAATTTCTCTATAGGATTTAACCTATCTCTGATGACAGTGTTTCATTTTGTTTAGGTCGTTCCTGTCATTGGTTTTCCAGCCCAGAGTAGCCACAGTGTTGTGTGCAGAGGCGTCACCGGTACAGCTACTTTTTAAAAAAAAATTATCTTTAACGCAGTTAATTATTTTGATTCAACTTAATAATATTACTTTTCGTTTAGTTAATTGGAAAGTTGTTTTTTACTCATACACTTTCTCTTGTTACGATTATTCTATTAAATTATAAGTACCTATGTGACCACCCTAATTTTTATATTGTAGATATTAGTACTTTCTTTCCCACTTCAAGTCTACCTACCAATGTTACCATCACACGCTATTATTAATATTTTTTTGAAATGTTGAAACGCACATTATAACAAGTAAATGTTAAATTTTAAAATGTTTCTACTTATTAATTACCAAGGCTGCTCTAATATGTAGTCAGGTTTTATTTTTTATTTTTAAAGGTGAAATAACACCATAGAGCTTGGGGTAAATATAATCTTTAATTAATAGGCAGCAAAACTAATGGGTGGGTATCTAATAAATGCTTTTAGTAACCAATTCTTTCTTCCCTTAATTTATGTTAGAACGGCTGAGAGCGGAAGTCATGTAAGCAACACAAGAAGATCACGTTCTGGAGATGTAAGTTCTCTAAACACCTTTTGTGCAATATTAACATACTGAAATTGTTTTAAGTTTAAAAATTTTGAATATGAAATGGATTTTTGTGTGTATGTGCGTCCTTCATTCACAATATCATATATTATTTGACTGTTTTAAGTATTATTCTTTGCATTCAGTTTCTGGAATTAATAAAAAAATATAATCCGATTTATTATTATTATTATTATTTCCAGATATCCTATGCAACTCTCCCAAGAACAACTTCTAAGAGAACCGGTGTTAAGAAGAGACAAGCGTAGAGCAATCACACGTCCAAAATCATTGGTGAGTTTTAAATAGTAATTTCTATTTTATATCACCTTTGGTGGGAAAAGCCGAAAGCCTTCTGTTACATTAATGATAGGGAAAGCCAAATACACATTATGGTATATATGATCCGACTGGCATTGTCTGAAAGTGTGGGAGTCAAGTGATGCGGTAAAGATAGAAAAGGAAGAGTGTTTTAGATTTTCCAGTAGAGTACATGAAAAAAAAAAGCATTGGTGTTAATTTAGTGAGGAAGAGGAACCTAAAAGATTATTGCATAGAGAACAGATGTTGCATGATTCCGCGATGATATTAAATAAACTAGAATTTGCAATGTCTCTAACGAAAATTTGGCAGTTTAGTAGAGGCCTACTAAATTCCAGAAGATTTTGGGGGAATATAGAAATTTAGGGCAAATCAAAAGAATTCATAGCATATCTCCAATAATATTAATTGCCTCATTGAATACTCGGCCATTCTAGAGGAAGACTTCAATTGCTAGAACAGAATACAGAGATAAGAAGGCAATCGGAAGAACAGACAGGTGGAATCTAACAATATAGGGAGGAAGATTGAAAATTTTAGAAAATATCTAGTATACTGGTTTTATTTTCAAAATTACAGGGGTACGGTTGTGAAATTGCTTTTTTGTTGATTGAGAAATGGAAGATGGGTTCATCAGCTATATCTTGAGAACTAAAGAAGCAATTGACAATGGTGATTATTAAAATCACCAATAATAAGGGTTTAAGAAAGGAAAAGGTGAAATTGTGTATTTTAAGTTTGAAGTTGAGATACACGAAGAATAAAGGATACTCAGTAGAGTTAAGAGATAAAATGAACTGAATGGATGATTGTAGTTGTAGATTGGCAAGAGAGAAAAAGATATAGGTATCCTTACCTCCAAATTAGAAATAAGAGATCAGACAACGTCTCTTCTATACACGCCCAACATTTTTTTTAGACTGAAAGTTGGAGATTATAACAGTAAGGGAGAATAGTGTTGGGTTTGTTATCGGAGCTATTAAACACCTGACTTTCTATTAAGAATAAGAGATGAGGTCTAGAGGAAGAATGGTTTTTGTTCAGCAAAGTAAATAGAATAATCTATTCACCTTGAATGTTTCAAAAAGTAATGAAGAAAGTGAACCATGTATCAGAATAAATTGTCAGTTTGGTGTTTGCAACAACCACATCACTGTTGGGGGTCAGCTCTGGCGCTACCGAGAAAAGAGTAGGTAGACCATATTTTTGAAAGGAACCTCTCCCCGTTGCTTCTAATCTACATGTGTTGTTTCAGTTTTTTAAAGGCGTTTAAAAAGTGTGTGTGAAGGATGAAAAACGGTGCTTACTGGGCAGGTTCATGTATATTCCTGTTTAAGGTTCATAAGTTGCTGGATATACCTTCTGTGTGAGTGAGACTCGAGATGAACAAATCATTGATCTATATGTTCAGTGAGTGCCTCTTTACTTTTAATAAACTATTGACAATATACCGACTGTACAGGGATTAGAAGGTTAAGAACATAAGAAATATAAAAACAGTAAGAAGCCTCTAAGGCCTATCGAGGCTGTCCCAATTAAATAATTTGTGTAACCGAATATACAACTGAACGTCTAAGTAAACATGCAGTAGCAAATGTCTGACTAAATATGAAATGTCAAGCAACTGCACCCAGAGGTTTATTAACACTATCTTATAGCTTTAGTAAACAAATGCTAAAACTGCAGCTATGATATATGCTAATTATACTTTTTAGTCATTTGATTTGACTCTAGTTATATTAACTGCAATCAGGTTAACTTTAATAACTATTAATTAGGCTTAATCATGTTATATTATATTATTGCCAGACCATCCAAATACTTATCCAGTTCTTTATTGAATATTTCAAGCGAATTGCATTCAGTATCTTCTTTTAGCAAACATTCCAATAATTAACTATTCTATTACTGAATGAATATCTTCTTACATCAAGGTGGCATTGCTTCTTGTAATTTTCTTATCATTCCCACTGGTCTTCCTTCCATGTCTATTTTAAAAAATTTGTTTTTACAGTATTATTGAAAGATTTAAATATTTTGGAAACTTGTATCATATCACCTCTAAGAATTCGCCTTTCAACAAAGAACATTTCTAACTCCCTCAGCCTCTCCTCATAACTTTTACTCTCAAAGCCAGAAATCATTACTTCCTTGCTCACGTTAACAGTATTGTGATTTATTATACCTAACATCTTAAGCTCTATTACTTGCTTCGGATACATACCTAGTACAGGCATCTGCGAAGAGACGTGTTAGTATCCTTTTAAGTTCAACTTTATTCTCATTTATGTTTTTTAATATCTTATTTAGCACGTTACAGACCCCTGTTACAAAAACTCTGTTCGTAACTCTTCTTTAATGAAATGCTTCTCTCTTTTCCCTTCACTGGGTTGTTCAGGACCTCTTGTACCTCTCTCCTGGTTATAGGTTCATCCTTCATTTCCCCAATATTTGAATGTAGGCGAAAAACCAGTCATTTCGGCTTTTGATCAAACCAAGTATTAACCACCGAGGAAATTGTCCCTCCCTTCGTTGTGTTATCTCAGAAACCGTATCATTTGCTTGTGATAGAACAAATCCAGTGGAACTTATTCCTAAAAGAAATTCATAGGAGTCTTATTTCAGCTACTGATTGCCAAGCCCTTCATAAGAATGGTTTTTAGTCATACTTGTAAGACTTTTTGAGAAAAACTTCTAAGGCAAAACTCCTCGTTAGAAGTTGGTCTTTTTATATGACACCCAAGCCCCCAAAGGGAAGTGAACCTTTTTCAATTGAAGATTGGTCACCATAAATTTGATATCTGACTATCATGTAAAGGAGATTCCCCAGCCTGTCAATCCCACGTTTCCTTCTAGGTCTACCATATATCATGGGTGGATACCCCTCCTTAAAGGGAAATTTATCTTACAAATTTTCAGAATTCACGATTTTTCGATTGACATGATTTTGGTTTTCTACGGAAATTACATAAACTTACAATATAAGATATAAAATGTTATTCTCTTTTGTTAAATTTTTACCTGTTCTAGGTGTTGAAACTTTATTTTGTTATAGAGTCGTAGTCGCGTTGTGATGGCTCCCTTTACACTTTCAAAAAAAAATATTTACAGTATGAATATAAAATAATTTAAATAGTATTGCCATTTAATATAGTTAAACCCCCTTCCCAGTATCCTACTATACGTCATACAGTTGGTTTTGGATTTGGTTCTATGAATCATCTATCAAGTGAAGGTATACCGAGGGTTCACCTGTAGTTTCGTCGTTTTAGAAATTCAAATTTTATTTGATAAGCAAAATAATAAATTTTGATATGGCTATAAGTAAATGGAATGGTGTTAAGGTAGGGCTTTGAAGTATTAAAAAGATTTAGGACTTTTAGGATTCATGCCCCATGCCCCGACTTCATCCAAATTTATATGACACCTTTCCTTTCACATCTCAAAGTAGTATAAGCAAACTTATAACACGAATAAATTTATGCTTTCTCATTATTATAATGTTGTATAATTGACAGACCATTGGAGGATCCGCCGCAAGTAAGGAAGCATGGCTAGAAGCTCGTAGAAACCATACAACTGGATCAATATACACTAATATTCCTGAGTCTCCTTTAGAATCTTCTAACGACTGCGAATTTTATACTCCAGCATTTTCGAGCATGCGCCGAAAAGCTTCAAGAAGCTTTAGGTCAAGCCTTCATTAAGTTTTTATCTTTGATAAACTAATGTAATGACTTTCGTGGCGCCAAAATATTGTTCTGGCCTTTCTTTCATGCCTTTCGAAGCAGCTTAAAATTCCAGGTAGAGTATATGGATTACGCTGTGAAGCTGCATATTACGTTCCTTTTTAATCAAATTTGGAGAATAATTTTTTTGTTTTCTATTTGCATATTTAGAGTTCCATTGATTCCATTGATTATTAAATTCAAATAGTAGGGAAACTGATTTTTAAAAATTTAAACTTTTAATCAAATAGCACCTTCATAAATGATTTTTAATTACTCAGCATTATTATTATTATTATTATTATTATTATTATTATTAATGTAGGAATTCATTCAGTCTTATTCACGAGTATATGTGCCATCATAGCTTGTATTTTCGTATGTCATCCATTTAGTTTTATGTATTTGAACACGGGGTTGTGAAAGTGTAATTATAATAATAGTAAAGGATTGGAATACATTTGTTATAGAGAGAAAATTGCTGTTGTATATATATATATATATATATATATATATATATATATATATATATATATATATATATATATATATATATATATATATATATATATATATATATATATATATATATATATATATATATATATATATATATATATATATATATATATATATATATATATATATATATATATATATTATATATTTTTTTTATTATATTTTTATATTTTAATAATAATATTATATAAATAAATAAATATTAATATTTCAAAATAATATTATTGATATATATATATATATATATATATATATATATATATATATATATATATATATATATATATATATATATATATATATATATATATATATATATATATATATATATATATATATATATATATATATATATTATATATATATTTAATAAATATATAATATAATAAAATAAAAAAAAAATAAATAAAAAAAAAAATATAATAATATATATATATATATATATATATATATATATATATATATATATATATATATATATATATATATATATATATATATATATATATATATATATATATATATATATATATATATATATATATATATATATATATATATATATATATATATATATATATATATAATTAATTTCAGTTTTTAGTATTTATAGTTTTTGTTCGTTTTCGAATCATAAAAAACAAGCAAAATAAAATAAATGAAAATGTTTTTTTTAGTTTTTTTCAGTTAGAGGCAGAATTGCCAACCAAACATTAAAGGTAATGGCTATTTTCTTTCAAAAGAATCAATTATATATATATATATATATATATATATATATATATATATATATATATATATATATATATATATATATATATATATATATATATATATATATATATATATATATATATATATATATATATATATATATATATATATATATATATATATATATATATATATATATATATATATATATATATATATATATATATATAACTGCATTAATAGCAACAGCTTTTACATAGACTGTGATTTGTATATTTTATATAGATTTATTTAATAGTTTTATAATACATTGTGTTATATATCTTTAAATAGTTCATAGTCATCGATCTCAGTAAATAATCAATGCTAACTTTGTACCATTTGAAAAGTTATGTATTTTAAGTGAAATACTTCATTTATTTAAGAATTGAATTAAGCATATTTTTAGGTTTTTATGAAGACCAGTCTGTAAAGTTTTTAATTTTTTAAGTTGCATTTTTTATGTTTACGTGATATTAATAAAGAATATAACGATTGTAATTTAAATATGCTTTTTTTAACCTGTATATTTATGTAAGGTTTAGTTCTTATTATTTTGTTACAGGAAGATAATTCTTTTCTTTGAAACTTAAAGTATTTATTATCGCTTATTAATTATCTATTTAAATTTTAAACCTATTGAGTAGTTCTTATCAAAGTTACTACCTTAAATTTCCACCCCTACCCTCAAAACCCGCAATCGAATCAACCTTGGTGGGGAGGCCCAGATGCTTTATTTCATTGGTATCTGCTAAGTGATTCGATTTTTTTCCTCCTCTACATATCACTTTCGTCTTTGGCTGTGCTGACCATTATAGGTGACCTGGGCCCTAGATAACCACTGAGGAGGCTGTCCTGCACTTGGGCATATAATCTCGGACTTCTTGTCAGTGCCATGTTTTGCTTGGATGGGGCCTAGACGTAGCACTTCTGACGCCACACCTATAGCCTATGCTTCCAGAATGGGGTTTCTGGGCTCTGGGTCTGCGGCTGGCACGGCTTCCACCTGCACTCCTTGGTTTCATTTCTGTACCTCCTTTCATTCTATCTTTCTCCGTTTGTCATTTGCTTTATTGATAGGAAACCCTGGATTTCCCCGCGCCTCCTGCTTCTCCCCACCTTCGTGCTAAGGCATCGAATAGGATGTCACGCATTCTCGATGGGAATGTAATACTGTCCCCTCTAACCTATTTTGACTCCCTCTGCTCCTCTCTCCGAGAGGCCTTTGTGTTCGACTTCGACTAGAATTTATTACTTACACCACCTAAAATAAAAACTGTTTGAAATGAAAACAATTAAATAATAAGGAATTAGGGGTTATAAGGTCGACACTTAATTAAATATTTTTCATTTGATGCATCTAATTAAAAGGAAAAAAAAAACGACTAAAATTTGATTAATTTACTGACTATATATATATATATATATATATATATATATATATATATATATATATATATATATATATATATATATATATATATATATATATATATATATATATATATATATATATATATATATATATATATATATATATATATATATATATATATATATATATATATATATATATATATATATATATATATATATATATATATATATATAATATAATATATATATAATATAATATAATATAATATAATATAATATAAATATAAATATGGGTGAAAACGAATTTTTTTTAATAATAAATCAAAATTTGCATAATACAATGGCACACACTGGAGCAACCTCGGTATGAACGAAACAAAGATTATAAAAGAGGATCTGGAAGTGTTGAAATTATATGGTGTGGTAAAAGAAACTACGATTTTGTTCCCATCTACGATACGTATTGTATAGTTAACATATTTCTCTGTCTTTTCCATACACAACGTGTTCCTTTGTAAGGTTTGTTACATTACTGGAAGAAGAAATACTAATAAGATTTATTATTATATATATATATATATATATATATATATATATATATATATATATATATATATATATATATATATATATATATATATATATATATATATATATATATATATATATATATATATATATATATATATATATATATATATCAGAGTCTAACATGCATTAAATTAATAAAAATAGATTAATTGTGGGAAATCAAAAAGCTTTTCCCCTCAGGGGTCGAACAACTGCATGTTACAACTGAGAATCGACGTACTCAGCGTTTTATCACAGAGCTATCCTCAAAGCCATAAAAACTTCTATTCATGAACACCTTGAAACGACTGGTAATTTCACCAGGATTTCATCCTGTCCTTCCATCGATCTTCAGATTGTAGTTTAAAATAGTTAATAACCAATTAACGAACTCGTTCGTTTAAAACTATTCATGAACCAAGCTGTTTCGGCCTTGAGGATAGCTCAGTGGTAAACCAGTACGTTGATTCTCAGATGAAACATGAAGTGGTTTGACCTCTGAGATGGCAAATCTTCTTTGTCTTCTCACAACTGACCTATGTTTATTAACTTATTAACTGCGGTTAATGCAATCTTAAAATAATTTACTAACCTACATTAAATATATATAAAACTGCAATGACAAAAAGTATTTTTGATTAAACAATTGAGATACCTCTTTAATTTGTGATACGGCAAAGATACTGCGATTACTAATACCCAAATGAAATAGAGACGTCGAAATGAGATGTTTTTGCCTCTAGAACAGGTTGCTAGATTCATTATTTATATATCTTGTCAATCTCAAACCCCTTCCATCAATTTAAAAGTAAAGGTTAAACTAAGTTTTAATATTTGAACCTTATTAAAGGCAAGTTATATTTTAAAAACAGAAACCATTAAGTATATTACACTTTTCTTATGACTTTACTATCAGTAGGAAACCTACTGGAAGAAAACTAAAAAGAAGCCTTGAGAATGACTCAATTTTAGACGTTTTTTCTTTATCTTTCACAATTCGAAAGGATTTGTGTCACTGTTTTTCTTTTTACAAAAATTACGAAACATTTATTAAGTTACCAACTATTATTTTCCTGTCTCTTGCTTATAGTATTACTAATAGTTATCAAATAGTTATCAATAAGGTTATCAAATACTGTAGAAGTGATTAATGCAGATTTCCTCGAAAATTTTAAAGATTAATTTTAAAATTATAAATAAGGAAAACAATTTTACTTTTTTTTACCAGGTTCCGATGCCGAATTGTTTCATTGTCCCCGATAGGGAAGAACTTGGAAGAAGGGTAGTTGGTTTAACTTGTTGCTGCTGCAGCCATGTTAATTTTTCAAAAGAGTGTTGGCTCGTTTGTCCCCTTCTCGGGGTTCAGCAATCTCTTTCAGCCTTGGTCGACCATCGTTGGTCTTAGACAATCGTTATCGTCCTACTCAAAACCTGGTACGGACGAACCACAGGAACGCCTTTAAAAATATATTAAAATTATAACCCTTTTTAAACGTATTTAAAGGTATAATAGTCTTATTTGTCTTATAAGCTATAACCACATACGAGAAACATCCAAAAATCTGCCTTATAAAAAGGTTATAAAAGGCATATGTTAGAATTTTCCTGTTGCGTGGAAAGTTATTCAAGTTGCTCATTTATATTTTGTTTCGATATATCATTATTTCCTATTTGGTAATCTTTTATTATTGTAGATAGGGACCGACCAGGGCTGGAATTTGGCCGGGCCTGGGTTTCCTAAAATTTGTAAAGAGGTCAAAAGCACTGAAATTTTAAGTTAAGAAAATTAGATATAAATTTAATTGAGGTTTATTTAATTGTAAGGAAGGAGTAGAATAGCCAACATTCACTTAAATTAATGATTATATGCATTTTCTCCGAAAATTTTTCAGAAAATTACAGTTTTGTATAGTAAAAGTTTAAAAAAAGTACAAAAATTAAAAAAATAAAAAATTCCTAATTCATAATAGTGATTCAACGGGTTTACCTAGGTAAGACCCTAAGGTAAAGTTTGAAAAAATGAAAAATATAAAATTATCAATTTAACCTGTATTTATACAAATCATTGTTATTTTATTGCTATGTATCAAACTTGTATCAATTTAGCTACATTATTTCAAAACTATTATTTTGTTTATACTTTCAGTCAATATGGCTAAAAGGTGAGCTTCAGCAGTATGGGAGTACTTAACAATGTTTCAGGATAGGCTCGAAATAGCTAAATGTAACATCTGCAGTCAGAAAATTAGAAGAGAACCTCTGGCTGTCCCAAGTAAAAAAATTTCAACCAAATCTTTAAGGAGTATCTAAAATCAAAAAACAAAGATGAACTTTCACTAGCAGAAAAGGAGCGGTCAAAACAAACAGAAAAAAAAAAATCTTAATTTTCTTATATTTTGTTTGAAATTTTTTTTATTATTATTTGACTGATTGAGCTGAAATTTTCAAGGTATATGCATTTTTTCACGAAGTTCTTTGTTGATTTCGAGCATTTTTTTTTTTTGAGTCTATAACGGTTTGAAAGTTATTTGAACCCAAAGTTGAAAAAAAAATGAATAACTGGGTCAAACCATTGGCCCACATGAGCTGAAAATTTAACTGAATAATCTTAGCCCCAATTTCTTGCATTGGTGGGAATAGATTTTCGATATCACGTCTGGAAAAAAAGTTATAAGCACTTGAAATTTTTTTTTCAAAAATCGTGCCCTTCTGGAGGAAAAAATTATTTAAAAAAAAAAACCTATCTACAAATTTTTTAATTTGTGGATATTGTTTAGAGGAGGGACAGGGCAACAACATGTATTTAGTGCATTATTAAATGCTATTTGTTTGAATTTTTGAAATTTGATCAAAAATAGACCTTTTTGAATGCTATATCTCGAAACCAACGAATCGCATCGAATAAGGTATATAGAGGAATTTGTAGCCCCACCCCTCCTCTATACATCCACTAAAAATAAGAAATTTTATAGTTTTTTTTTTTATATAATTATTTTTGTAAAAAAAGGTGGATATTTTTCAAAAAAAAATTTTTTTTCGATAGTTGGTCAGTTTTTGGCTTATAAAATTTTTCTATAACTCTGGGAACAAAGGTCTATTAGAAGCTTTTGTAGCCCATAGAATTTTGAATAAAAAGTCCAACTTTCAGTTCATTACAAAAAGTGGTTTGGCCCCACCATTCTTTTGAAAAATGGTCAAATTTCCAGAAAAAAACTTTTTAACCGTAATAGACTCGGAAAAACGCTAGAAATTGACTTTTATTACCGGTAAAAAAATCTATATAAACTGAAAGTTTCAGCAGAATCGGCTGAAAATTATAAAAAAAAAAAATTTTGAATTTTTTTTTAAAGTTCAATTTGCCATTTTAACCCCGGCCGGCAAACCCCGGTTTTCCCTGATTTTTAGCCGAAGATGAAGAAAAGATAGAAAAATAGATAAAATAAAGAATAAAGACTTAATTCTTGGCTCAAGAAGCTACTTCAACCATAAAATTGAAGTTACGTAGTTTTCTACGTGACAAGCTGTATTATTATATCAAATAAATTATTATTATTATTATTATTATTATTATTATTATTATTATTATTATTATTATTATTATTATTATTATTGATGTTACACTCCAGCGGCAACATTTTCTCGTAATTATTACTAACACTACTGTAAATGATATTGGGCTACACCTTTTATTGACTTTATTATTACTAATTCATCAATTATTATTTTATTATTATTATCGTTATTGCTATTATTATTACTATTAATGTTATTGTAATTTTATTATTATTACGTTTAATATTGTCTTTCCATTTAATTTTGATAATTCTATTATTACTTTCAAATTATTGCCGTAATTGAAGTTAGCTTTGGAATCAGTACTAAAAGCCTTATTGCTGTTGCTATTACAATTTTTATTATTATTATCATCGTTATTATTATTATAGTTGATAATATTATTAGTACTCCTTTACCATAATTATTATGATTATTATTATATTATTTCGATCATTATTATATTTGCGAATATCTTCTTCCTCTTCCTCTCATCATTATAATTATTATTATTGATTTTACTATTTTTGTTATTAGAATTAATATTGTTATTACTATTTCGTCTATTATTAATTTTATAAGATAATTTTATTTTAATTAGTATTATCTTTATCACTCATTTTGTTATATGCACCATTTTAGTATTAATATTTTAATAATAAAATTAAAAAACATTTAACTACTAAACTTTGGGCCTCAATGAAAACCCCTTAGAAGTCCCTTTTCAGAGAACTGTACAGTCACTTCATTACTATTACCATTATTGTTATTATTATTATTATTATTATTATTAGTAGTAGTAGTAGTAGTAGTAATAGTATAGTTAGTAGTATATAACCTACTGCATATTGTAAATTACAGTGTAATTTCAATGAATTAAGAATTTTGAATATTAATTATTATTATTATTATTATTATTATTATACAATTATTATTATTATTATTATTATTATTATTATTATTATTATTATTATTATTATTATTATTATTATTATTATCATTATACAAGTGTTGCTTACGTTCACATTTTGACTCTTGACAAAGAAAAAAAAATTTTTTAATTAAAATTAAAAAAAAAATTCAATAATTTAGAATGAGGTCAGCTCTGTTAATTAAATTTTTCATATTTGATGCAGCCATTGAAAAAAAATATTTATGGTTTAAAATTATTTAATTAACTTGATTGACATGTTATGATTAGTTATGATATATATATATATATATATATATATATATATATATATATATATATATATATATATATATATATATATATATATATATATATATATATATATATATATATATATATATATATATATATATATATATATATATATATATATATATGGCCCGTGAAACCCTAGGATATTCCTCGAAAGATCCAACTGACAGGACGACAGTCCTTCCTGGGGGATGAAGATTATTTATTATATATATATATATATATATATATATATATATATATATATATATATATATATATATATATATATATATATATATATATATATATATATATATTATATTATTTCACTTTTCACCTTTCCCACTCTCGTGGGGTGGTGTCCACACAATTCCCTCACAAATATACTCACCCCTACCTTTCATCCCCCCTTGCCATCTCACTCTGTCCTTTGCAAATCTACTATCCTCTTTCAAACTCAAACTCATTTCTCCCAAAATTTTCCCTACCTCATCTTACCATCTTTACTTTGGCCTTCCACTCTTCCTTCCCCACTCCACCTCGGATCTAAGCACCCTGCCCCCCATCTTGTGCTCATTAATTCTACTCACATATGTTCAAACTGTCTTAGTACACCTTCCTTTCATCTATTCACTACACCCTCCTCCATCCATTTATCTCCCTTATTCTTTCATTTCTAATCCTATCAATATATATATCCCTTCAAACACATTCAAACTTTTCCTCGCCTGAGCATTTATCATCCAAGTTTTACACCCATACATTACAGACGCAAACACATACACTCAAACATTTTACCTTACCTTCCATACTTCTCTTTAGAACTTATACTTTCACTTCCTTCTAACATCTATTCTATATATTCATATATATAATATTATATATATTATATATTTACATTATTATCTATCTATATATATATATATATATATATATATAATAATATATTATATATATAATATATATATTATATATATAATATATATAATATTAGTTTTAAGAGCACTAAATTCGCTTGTGCTCTAACAATATAATAACTAGAAGCACTTTAAAAACAATAAAAAGTAAAATACTAAAACATCTTAACAAGGAATTAAAATGAAAATAAGCAGTAATAGGTTAAAAAATGAGCATAACGTTTCGAAAATATTAAGCTTCCTTTTTCAAACGCCTCTGGAAGATAAATGACACTAAAAAAGCTTCAAACCAACGAACTAATGAAGAAAGATGCAAGGGCAAATATAATTTTTTTAATTATATGTGTATTTTTTGCCCTTGCCTTTTTCTTTATTAGTTCGAAAAAGGAAGCTTAATAGCTTCGAAACGTTATGCCTATTTTTTAACCTTATTTTCATTTTAATTCCTTTATTTTATGTTTTAGATGTTTTAGTTTTTACTTTTTTTTTTAAGTTTTATTTATAATATATATATTATATATATTTTATTATATATAATATATATATATTATATATATATATATATATATATATATATATATATATATATATATATATATATATATATATATATATATATATATATATATATATATATATATATATATCATATCATGTATCCTAATTTCAGATATGGTCTCTGCTCGACCCTCTATAATTTTTATGAGAAGATGCTTGTAATTGTATGTGGGAAACCTTGTACATCCTATAAGCACGTAATTGTACCTCTGCACTCTTCGGGGGTGCTCATAACTGCAAAAAGAAGTTTTTCGCTGAATAACTGTTATTTATTATTTTTATTTCAACATGCAAAAAAAAAACTACGGGTTTTGATAAACGAGTTAGACTACGAAAAATGACTTCTAGTCCTGAGCACATCTACGAATTGTGCAGGAACTCAATTATAGGCAAATAGGATGGGGAGGGTCCCCACATTTGATTAAAATCCTCTACAGTGAGGAAAGTTCTTATAGACATCTATCATATGGAAAGAAACATAATTTTCCTCATTTTAAAAGACACCAATATGGAATACATTTTTTATAATCAAATAAAACTTACTCTTAATAAAAATCCAATTGGAAGTGTCTCTTTTGATGTATAAGCTGAAAATTAGTCAAAGTTGCCTTGTTTAAATTTTGGGTGGATTGTTAGGATCGATAACTCGGCAAGTATTTGTGCTTGCAAGATGACATTTTTATTAGGCTGAAATTTTGCAGGCCTCCATGTAGGACCGATATGTATATCCTGTAAAAATTTCATCAAAATTGAAGGGGGGGGGGCAGTAGGGGAGTCCAACAGGAACCCTAAGATTACTTGACATGGAAATACTCATTATTTTTTTTATATACCTGTAACCTTTCCCACAATCGTGGGGTGGTATCTATCGCAGGCCACATCCATCCAAACACTCACCCCTTCACCAATCTTTTCCATTCATTTCTATCTTTTGTCAACCGCACACCCTCCTCCCAATTCGTCCTTCCATCTTCTTATCTTCCCTCTATCTCTTCCTTGACATTACTCAACCAACTTCTACTCGGTCTCCTCCTATCTCTCACACCCTCCACTTCTGAAACAAATACCTTTTAAGCCATTCTCTCTTCATTCATCCCACAGACATATCCAAACCATCTCAGCATACTTTGTTCAGCTCTCTCAACCATACTCTTTCTCCATCCACACATTTCCTTTATTCTAACATTCCTGACTCTATCTCTTCTACCAATACCATAAACCGCTCCTAGACCTTTCATTTCGAAAACTTCTATTTTTTTTCTCTTCCTAGCGTTCAACCTCCATACTTCACTCCTATACATAATCATCGGTATATAATATCCCTCAAACATCCTCACCTTCACTTCCCTTGGTAACCTTCCTCTATCCCAAATATCCCTCAAACAACCCAACACTTTCTCCCCTTCTCTTATTCTATGACCAACTTCATCACCCATACTAACATCACCCTCTCCCAAAATCTCCCCCAGATACTTAAATAAAGTGACAAGGCTCCGATCTCTCTCCACCCACTTTAATTTGTAAATCATCTCCCTCATCCACACCCCTCTCTCCTCCCTCCTCATTTTTCATCCACAGCACTTTACTCTTACCCGCATTTACTCTTAAGCCCAAATCATCTCAACCCTTTACAAACTCATCCACCAATACTTTCATATTTTCCTGTGTCTCAGCCAAAGGTACTACACCATCCTCATACATCAACACATTTGCATCCCACATACCATCATGTTATTTCATTCTCACCCCTTTCTCTACCCTGTCCATTTTTCTCACCACTTTGTCAATGATCAAATTAAATAATCCCGGAGACATTACACAACCTTGTTTTAGACCATTATTTACATAAAAAAACTCGGTCTTCATTCTGTTTACTCTCACACTTGCTCTACTATTTCTATATAATGCTTTAATACCTTCTAGTACTTTCTCCTCAATTTCATTTTCACTCAGAACCTCCTAAAGTTTATTAATATCTACCCTATCGTAAGCTTTTTCTAGGTCCAAAAAAGCACATGTACACATCCTTCGTTTTATCTCTACTTTTCTCTTTAATCATTCTTAATACAAAAACCTGATCCATACAACCCCTTCCTTCTCTGAAACACCCCTGTTCCTCTCCTATTAACCCATCCACCCCTACCCCATTCAGTAAAATTCTTCCATAAACTTTCTCCACAACGCTAAGTAAACTTATCCCCCTATAACTCCCACACTCAAACTTATCACCCTTAACTTTATATAAAGGAACCACACATGTATCCTGCCAATTTTGAGGTATCACACCCGTTGCCAAACATAAGTTAAACAATCTTACTATCCATTCTAACACACTCACATCCCCTTCTAGCAGCATCTCTCCACTTTTCACTTTCCTCAAAGCTTTACCTATTTCTTCTATAAGGATCCCCCCCCCCAGACTTTTCCATCATCCCTCCTCTATCCCTCATCACAGCCACACTCCTATCCCCTCACATTTAGCAACCTACTAAAATACTCCATCCATCTTGCTCCAACCTCCCTTTTTTCCTGTCTTATTTCTCCGTCTATACCCTTTATCTCTCCTCCCCTCACCTCCCCTTTTATTCCTTACCTTATTCACTTCCTTTCAAAACATCTTATTCCTTTCTATAAATCCCTTCACTATTTTATAACCCCATTTTACATCTCATCTTTCTTTCGCTCTTCTTACCTCTCTTTTAGTAATCCTCTTTTTATCTTTATAAGCCTCCCATACCTCTCTCCTATTTGTACCCAATAATTTTTCAAAATTTATCTTTTTTATCCCTCACAGTAGTACTCACCTCCTCACACCACCATTCACTTCCTCTTCTTTTACACTTTCCTCCCACCCTCATTTTCCCACAAAAATTCCTTGCACTTTCTACCAAAGATTCCCTTAACCTTCCCCATTCCTCCTCCACTCCCTCAACCGCACTCTCTTTTACCTCACCCTCACCTTCAACATTTTATGATATATATATATATATATATATATATATATATATATATATATATATATATATATATATATATATATATATATATATATATATATACCCAGCACCATATCCCGCATGATGCAGGGTGGTGTCGGCTGCAGAAAGTATTCATATTCCTGGAAACCGTACGTGGGAAGAGAATATATATATATATATATATATATATATATATATATATATATATATATATATATATATATATATATATATATTATATATATATATATATATATTAAAGAGAGAACGTAATGTCGAGCACGTGGATGTAGAGCAGATGTCAGAATGTCTACCTACTCAGACATGGATCTAACATTTTAAATGACATTAAACTAATCTAAGTTATAAAGCTGCTATTATAAAAATAAATTTTTATTAAACACTTGAGATACCTATCTTATTATGCAAAGATTTTATAATTACTAAAACCAGAAAGAAACAAAGCTTCAGGAGGAGACATGTTATTGCTTCTTTAGAATTTTCAGAAAGTTCTCTCTTTACACGCTTTTCATGGTTCAGACCGATAAGCAATCTCTTTCAGCGTTGGTAGACCATCAATCTCGAATGACTGCTAGAGTCCCACTCAAAACTTTCACAAACTACAGGAAAACCTTTTAAAAATATATATAAGTTAAGCTTATTGATAAGAATTTGAATGGGAAAACTGTTACCTAATTGCTATGAGAGGAATTTCTCTGAAACTTCGAAAGTCAAATTCTTATCAAAAAGTTTTGATTCTGACTTATTTGTTATATGTATTCGAATTGAGACTTAAGAGTTAAAACACACAAACAAATAACAGAAATCATCATTAGCATCCAAAACTGTTATACAGGGGTTATATAAAGCAGCATATTGAGATTATCCTTGTGTGCGGGCTTCATCAATTATTTATTTGAGCTAAAAAGAAATCAAGTAAATTTGTTAATTATATATTATATAATTTTCTCATTTTATAATATTCTATAGTTATACATCATAAATTTGTTTATTGGCATTAAGGCTTAAAGGTAATCAGGTACAAATATCATAATATATTATTTATCCTTGTAATTAATTAAATAAAATGATAAGAACACTTGCGCAAAATTTTCAATGTGAAATTGCAAAAGGGATTTAAGGCGCGGCTTCGACGATTTTGTAACCATACAAAGGAGTCAACTCTTCTAAATACAATATTGAGTATCTTATTATTTGAAGTAGTATAACCTGCAACACTGGTCTTCTTTATTAACTTTGAGAAAAGTCGAAAATATGAGGTATGTTGTAACTGTCACACACCTACTTAATAAATTAAAAGTATCCTTTTAGGTTACAACGGTTAGGCCCCTTTCAGATGAATCAGAATCAAAGCGAATTAATATGAATCTCATTCGGTTTCACCTTTTCATACTAGGTGAATCAACCTGCATCAACTCTCTCTATATAATCTATTTCTTTCACTATGGTAATGTTATTAAATTTTCTACATCCATGATGATTCAAGGCTAACAAAATTATGTCATGTTGAACAGGGTTGATTCAGATTCTATTGGTGTGAACGGTAAAAATGTTACCTAATTGTTATGATAGGAATTTCCCCGGAATTTTCGAAAGGCAAATTCTTATCAATGTGTTTTCATTCTGATTTATTTGGGTTCTCTTGGTATGAAGTAGGATTTTGCCAATGAAATATCAGGGAACAAGAAATTTTGAATTATTATTATTATTATTATTATTATTATTATTATTATTATTATTATTATTATTATTATTATTATTATTATTATTATTATTATTATTATTATTATTATTATTATTATTATTATCATTAAATTTCAAAAATTGTGAATTAGATGAAGGGTTACATATTATTTATATTGTCTAACAGTTAACCTAATTTATAATTACCTAACCTTACCTAATCTTACCCGAAATAACTAACATTTCTTTTTTTTTTTTAAAGTTCACATCCCACGGTTATTGACTATTCGAGGAGAGGAACTTTTCTGTAGTTAGTATATACCTAGAATCCCCAAGTGGGATCGAACCGGCACCCTCAACCCAACTTCATTACATTGTAGTTTGAATTTCTGAAAACGTTCTTCCAAAAATTTCACTATTTTTATTAAAATCTCTTTTTCTTATTTCAGGTCACTGATTCTACTTAGTTTTTTATCCACGCTCTTTATGGGTTCCATAATGATATGTGAAAGTACTCCAGCCAAACCGTAAGTATGCTTTTTTAATACATAATACCGATACGGTTACTACTACAAACACTATTATGATTACCACTTCTACTACTTTTGATGATGATTATTATTATTATTTTTAATAATAATAATAAAAACAATAACAGTAATAACTTAGGTTGTCTTTTATTATTGAGGATTCATTAATATTTCATACATGATAAACTCTTTTTCAAATATTAAATTATTCCTTTAAATTCATACATCATGGGCATAGACCTATTTGGGTAGACTAAGGGGTTCTCAGTGTTTAGGGTGCACACCCCGGGGAGGCATGATAGAATATCAAGTGAGGAGTGCTAAACTATGAAAAAAAGCAAGGCAAACAAATTTGGAACTAACTCTATAATTTCTCACAAACAACCTTCAACCCTAAAACAAAAACAATTCACTGTAATATATATATATATATATATATATATATATATATATATATATATATATATATAATATATATATAATATATATATATATATATATATATATATTATATATATATATATATAATATATATTATATATATATATATATATATAATATATATAATATATATATATATATATATATATATATATATATATATATATATAATATATATATATATATATATATATATATTATATATATATATATATATATATATATTATATTTTCAGGTATGCTGCTGACAAACGAATTATCGAGCATTATAATATATATATATATATATATATATATATATATATATATAATATATTATATATATATATATATATATATATATATATATATATATATATATATATATATATATTATATATTCGAGTGTATTATTAAGTTAGTTAATTATATCTTGAAGAGTAAATATTAATATTAAAACTTATATTCCATTGAAATACTAAATATTACAACTATTTTCCTTTTTTCAATTAATAATAATAATAATAATAATAATAATAATAATAATAATAATAATAATAAAATAATGAAAATAATTATAATTATAACAATGAAAATAATTATTTATTATTATTATTATTATTATTATTATTATTATTATTATTATTATTATTATTATTATTATTATTATTATTATTATTATTATTTATTATTATTATTATTATTATTATTATTATTATTATTATTATTATTATTATTATTATTTTCCTATAATATTTTCCTTCTTTCCTACTATTATTAATTATTGCTAATATTATTATCAATGATCACGTTATTTTTATTATTGTTATTAATTTTGTTATTATTATTATTATTATTATTATTATTATTATTATTATTATTATTATTATTATTATTATTATTATTATTATTATTATTATTAATTGTGTTATTATTATAATTATTATTATTACTTATTGTTTATATATATATATATATATATATATATATATATATATATATATATATATATATATATATATATATATATATATATATATATATATATATATATATATATATATATATATATATATATATATATATATATATATATATATTCATTTATTTATTTTTTTATTTCTTTCGTATCTAGTGGGCAAAGGCCAAAGGCCTTCTAAAATACCACCAGAGTTAGTTGGAAAGTCTGGAACCTGGTCAAATTAAAGGCGGACATGACCTGATACACAGCGTTTGTAGGTGCCTAAGTCATAGGAAGTTTTAAAAATAGATGAAGGAAGTGTGCTCCAGACTTTTTCAGTAGAGTACATGTAAGATTGAGCATAGAGATTAAGTCTGGGGTCAGAGAGTTGGACAGAGAAAGGATGAGACTGTGTAGAAAGACGAGTCGCACGAGCTCTTCTCAATGGAGGAGGTATGCGATGAGAGAGTTCAGAAGAGCAGTGTCTGTTGTAATAGCGATAGTAAAGAGTGACGCAACAATTCGACTGGCAGAAAGAGATTGGAGAGCATTAGTAAGAGCAGGAGAGTTGATAAGGCGAAAAGCCCTAGACTCCACCTTTTCCAGGAGAGCTGTATGAGTGGAACCACCCCAGATGTGTGACGCATACTCCATACAGGGACGAACAACACCCCTATACAGAGCAAGCAACTGGGGTGGCGTGAAGAAATTCTGAAGGCGCCTCAGAACACCCAACCTCTTAGAAGCTTGTTTAGAAAGAGAAAAAATGTGATCTTTCCAAGAAAGAAATGCGAGATAGATCAGAGGTTAGTTGCTCCAAGGCCACCCTCCTTGCTTCTATTAACTGTTGTTGGGTGGGACGTTTTTCAAAATGAAAGAATAATGAAGGGTGGAGTCATCAGCATAGGAGTGGATAGGAGATGAAGTAATAGAGAGAAGGTCATTAATGAAAAGTAGAAAAAGTGTTGGGGATAGTACAGAATCCTTGAGGAACACCACTATTAATAGATTTATAGGATGAATGTTTGCCGTCTACAATATCTGCTATAGAACGCCAAGAAAGCAAATCAGAGGGAAGGCCACAGAGAGAAGGATAGATTCCGAAAGAGGGAAGTTGGGAAATCAAAGCTTTGTGCCAGACTCTATCGTAAGTTTTCGATATGTCCAGCGCGACAGCAAAAGATTCACCGAAATGCCGAAGAGCAGAGGACCAAGAGTCAGAGAGAAGGGAAAGAAGATCACCAGTAGAGCGTTTCTTACGAAAGCCATACTGGCGATCAGAGATAAGATTAGAAGAATTGAGATGTTTCCAAATCTTCCTGTTAAGGATAGATTCGAAAACTTTAGAGAGAACGGAGGTTAAAGAAATTGGACGGTAGTTAGAGGGTTGAGAGGGGTCCCCCTTCTTCGGCACAGGCTGAATGAGCGCACGTTTCCAGCAAGAAGGGAAGGTTGAAGTAGAAAGACATAGACGAAATAGTTTACCAAGGCAGGGTGCAAGCTCGGAAGCACAAGTTTTTGAGAACCACAGG
>SEYY01024356.1:57500-97500 GCA_009176605.1 Armadillidium nasatum | reverse complement strand
TATTATTATTATTATTATTATTATTTATTATTATTATTATTATTATTATTATTATTATTATTATTATTATTATTACTGATACTATTATTATCACTTTATTTTTATATTTTCAGTTATTATTGTTTTCATTAATTATCATTTTTAATATTATTATTATGCTTGCTTATATACTTCCATCTCTTATGTTATATTACCCATATTTTCTGTAACATCCAAACATGGGCTTCTTGAACTTACTCGTAACCCCAGAAACCCTTTTCAATCAAAAGTAATAATATTGTTTTGTAATTTCAGTAGAACAATCTAATAATATTTTCTTTTTCACAATAAATATTTAGATATTATTATTATTATTATTATTATTATTATTATTTTTACTATTTTTACTATTATTATTATAATTATTATTATTATTATTATTATATTATTATTATTATTATTATTATTATTATTATTATTACTGATTACTATTATCATTTTTTATTTATTATTTTTGCTATCATTATTGTTATTCATTAATTATTATTATTTGATATTATTATTACGTTAATTATTATTATTATTATTATTATTTCATTGATTAAGATGACAAATTTACATTTATTTCTTTCTAGAATGACAAATTTACTTCGCAAGAAAAGAGGCGATGATGATGATGATGATGATGATGGTGATAATGACGGCGATGATTGTTGTGATGATGATGACGATAATTATTGTTTTAATGTAACACACTCTTTACCTAATAAAAGCTTCTGCCCTTATACTTCTGATCTTGACGGGGATGGCTATTACTATGAGTCTCATTATTGCTGTAATTATAATGATGATGATGATAATGTTGATAAGAGGTAAGTTATATATATATATATATATATATATATATATATATATATATATATATATATATATATATATATATATATATATATATATATATATATATATATATATATATATATATATATATATATATATATATATATATATATATATATATATATATATATATATATATATATATATATATATATATATATATATATATATATATATATATATATATATATATATATATATATATATATATATATATATATATATATATATATATATATATATATATATATATATATATATATATATATATATATATATATATATATATATATATATATATATATATATATATATATATATATATATATATATATATATATATATATATATATATATATATATATATATATATATATATATATATATATATATATATATATATATATATATATATATATATATATATATATATATATATATATATATATATATATATATATATATATATATATATATATATTATATATATATATATATATATATATATATATATATATATATATATATATATATATATATATATATATATATATATATATATATATATATATATATATATATATATATATATATATATATATATATATATATATATATATATATATATATATATATATATATATATATATATATATATATATATATATATATATATATATATATATATATATATATATATATATATATATATATATATATATATATTGTATTTGCTAAATCTTTGAGGGTCATTAGATACAAGGACATCGATGAAAGGATTGACTCCCTAAAACATCCCGAAAACTCCTACTAAGGAATTATTTTGTAATAATATTAAATACCTCTAATCACTGAAGTACTAACGACCATATTCTCTATTTTTCTTTATAACAACAATAACAACAACAAAATAATAATAATAATAATAATAATAATAATAATAATAATAATAATAATAATAATAATAATTAGAAGCCACCCTAGCAACCATTGTGTATGATATGAGGTTTTCAAGACATTTTTTTGTTTATGTGTAGGCCAAGGATGTTTATATTGTCAACAGGAGAGATGGGAGAACCATCGAAAGAAATAGAAAAGTTAGGAGGAGTCTTTGAGAGGGAGATTTCTAGAAGTTGAGGTTTTAAAGAGTTGAATTTCACAAGGTTGAGAAGACCCCACTGGGAAATTCTATCCAGATCTGAAAGAATGAAATCGGAAAGATGAAGACGAGAGGCAACTCTAGATGCAAATGAAGGAGCAGATTTGAAATGACTAGAAGAAGGGAGGGTTAAGTCATCAGCATATGAATGGATAGGGTTAGATGAACAGCTGAGAAGATCATTAATGAAAAGTAAAAATACAGTAGGAGATAAGACAGAACCCTGAGGAACACCACTATTGACAGGAAAGGAAGAAGAAGTCCCTCCATCAACAACGTTCATAGATTTCAGAAGCCCATGCACCTGATCAAATGTAATCACAGGTAAAGACATGGGATCTCTGAGGGGAGAAGAAGTAGGAGGATGGTTGTCGGATAGTTGCCGGAGTCGTCCATGGTTGGAGTGTTCGCAACAGAACCATCAGAGCGAATAAAAGGAGGAAAGAAGATTTACAGAAGTTGTTAGAGATGTTTTTGGCAAGAGGCCAGTTATTATTATTATTATTATTATTATTATTATTATTATTATTATTATTATTATTATTATTATTATTATTATTATTATTATTATTATTATTATTATTATTATTATTATTATTATTATTATTACTGATACTATTATTATCATTTATTTTTATTTTTGCCATTATTGTTGTTTTCATTTTTAATATTATTATTATTATTATGTACCCTTATGTATGCATCCCATAGGTTATATTGCCCATATTTTCTCTATAATAGTTACTGTAAAAAACGAAGCATGGTCTTCTTGAACGTACTCGTCACCCCAGAATAATTTTTCAGTTAAAAGAAATAATATTGTCTTGTAATTTCAGTGGCACAATCTAATAATATTTTCTTTTGCACAATAAATATTTGGATATTATTATTATTATTTTTATTATTATTATTATTATTATTATTATTATTATTATTATTATTATTATTATTATTATTACTGATACTATTATCATTTTTTATTTTTATTTTTGCTATCATTATTGTTTTCATTAATTATTATTTTTGATATTATTAACGTTAATAATATTCTTATTATTATTATTTCTTTGATAAATACGATGAATTTTCATTTATTTCTTTCTAGAATGACAAATTTACTTCGCAAGAAAAGAGGCGATGATGATGATGATGATGATGTTGATGGTGATGATGATGATAATGATGGCGATGATGATAAGGATGATGATAATGATGATGATGGTGATAAGGATGATGATGATGATAAGGATGATCATGATGATGATGATGATGATGATAAATGGCAAGCTTAATTATTATGGCTATATATATATATATATATATATATATATATATATATATATATATATATATATATATATATATATATATATATATATATATATATATATATATATATATATATATATATATATATATATATATATATATATATATATATATATATATATATATATATATTAATAATATAATATTATAAATAGGTATATATGATTAATGATAGCGTATATATATATATATATATATATATATATATATATATATATATATATATATATATATATATATATATATATATATATATATATATATATATATATATATATATATATATATATATATATATATATATATATATATATATATATATATATATATATTTGAAGTAAAGTCTCCAAAAATTAATTTTCTTGATATTTCTCTCCTTCATAATCTACCAACATTTACTGAGTCTACCAAATATCTAAACTAGTCAGTCTTCTGTCCATAATATACTTGATGTATCCTTCCCTTGTGACCTTACTTGAAAATATCACCAAAGTCCTTCTATGATGTTAGACGAATATTCTAAGTTGCAATGAAAACATTTTCAAGTTTCTTAGTCTTTGCTTTCTACTTGCAGATGTTGTTCACTTTGTATGGGATACAAATTACAAATATAGGGTGGATTCACTCAAAGTAGTGGAATCTAGGGCTTTTCGTCTTACTGCCACTATATTTTCCATTGAATTTCTCCAATCTTGTGCGAATCTCTCTATTCTGTCGAAAAATGCTTTTCTAAACTCTCATTTTGTGTGTGTGTGTGTGTGTGTGTGTGTGTGTGTGTGTGTGTGTGTGTGTGTGTGTGTGCTTCTTCTCCTCGGACTTGCCTTTTCGATGTTTCAACTGCTCTCCCTCATCAGGTTTCTGGCCCAGGACTTAGCAGATATGCTCATTCTTTTGTGTACTCCATTGGTATAGACTGAGGGTGACATAGCATGTTTGAGGAATATTGTTACACACACGACTACATACATAATGTATACATAAATATATATGACTTTTAAAACCCTAATATATATATATATATATATATATATATATATATATATATATATATATATATATATATATATATATATATATATATATATATATATATATATATATATATATATATATATATATATATATATATATTATGAAAGATATTAAAATTGATTTTGTAGCATACATTATAACAATTTCATATTTTTTATTCATATTTTTGTAAACAAATTTTAATGTATTTTTTTTTTCCTTTGCAGAAAAATATAACCCAAAGTTATGATGATGATGATGACACTTTAATCATGAATCTAGAATCATGACTGAACTTTAAGATTATAATAATAATAATACTAATACTAATACTAATAATAATAATAATAATAATAATAATAATAATAATAATAATAATAATAATAATAATAATAATAATAATAATAATAATAATAATAATAATAATAATAATAATAATAATAATAAATAATTAATAATAATAATAATAATAATATATAATTAATTGGGCTGTTTTTGAATTGTACCCATTTATATATATATTTTTTGGTTTATATTTGCAATTAAAAAATACTATAATCGATTATGATTTTTTTAGCCATATATATATATATATATATATATATATATATATATATATATATATATATATATATATATATATATATATATATATATATATATATATATATATATATATATATATATATATATATATATATATATATATATATATGTAATGAAAAAAGTTTGAAAAAAAAGAAGAAAAGTTGAAAACCGTATGAAAGGTGTGTTACAAAGACCCTCTTCAAGGAGGTATGCTACTAAAGTGCTCAAAAGATCAGCAGTTCCAATTTTAAAGGCAATAGTATAAATAGAGTGATGCAATGGTTAATAGTCAACTGCGAGAAAGAAACACAATCATTTAATGTTACGACATATGTATGTACATTTCAGTAGTCCTCCAATTTTCTGTACAGGTTTAATGAACGCATGCTTCAAGCTGGAAAGAATATTTGATGTTGATAAGCAGGGATGAAGCAGTCAAAACACAGATAGTGCAACCCCAGAAGCTCATATTAGAGTTAACAGACTCCAGTTAGAAATGTGAGAAAGCGCAGTAGTTTGTTGATCTTATCATAACCATTTTGATGTTGCAGTGAAAGAAAGATTCATTTATATAAGAATGGGTGGGTGATGAAGTGACAACGGGTGGGTGGTCATTTATATAAAGCTCTGGAAAAGAGTGACTTAAATAACTGAACTATGAGAAATAACACTACTGGCATTTTTAAATGAAATAATGAACTTTGATTTTCTTCAACAAATACAATAGATCCATCATAAATGACATCAAAGAGAAGATACTGTCAGATTGGGGGAAGTTTCGAAAGTAAAATTTTTGTACTAGTCTTTACCGAAACCTTTCAATTTATCTAAAGTCACAGTAAAAAATTTTACTTTATCAGAGGAACTTTTTTCTAAAAAAAAAATGAACGTCAGAGAAGGAAAAGAAGAGCAACACTCAAGCATTCTTAAAGAAACCAAACTGGCAATATAAGATAAGATTGGTAGATTTAAGGTGTCAAAATTTTGCTCTTTGTAAAAGAATTAGTATTAGAAGAGTGAAATATTCATCTATCTGTCAAAAGAGATGATTGAGACGTATAGCCTAAAGTTTAAGTTTTAAACATATAAGAAGTGATGAATGAGAGGAACCATGCCAGACGTATGATACGCACTTCATACAAAGATTATCAATCCCTCTCAGAAGAACAAGCCACATTTTTTAAGATCTAAGGCGCCTCGCGAACTCGGAATTACCAAACTCTTAGAAACTTGTTTTTTGGGAGAAAAATTAATTGTAAAAATAAATATCAATAATATAAAGGGTATACAAAAGATCGAGTTATGTATTTTCGAACATCTAGCAAATTTGGGCTCGTTCAATTTGCTCTGAAAAAATTATGCCCTTCTCCACCATCAAACTAGATTCATATTGCTCTAATTCCTTTTTTTCTCAAATATTTTGAATCTGTCAGGAACCTGAAGATTTTTGGGAATGTTTTTATTCTTCTTATTTTTAAAAAAAATTGTCAGTGGTTCCAACAAGGAACACTCAATTAGTGATTCTTTTTTCTTTATTATACAGATGATAAAAATTCTTAACCTGCACATTACTTAAAGAGTGACATTATGAATTAATAAAATATTAGTGTACGTCCTGAAGTTTTGTGTTTTCATTTTTACCACCTTTTCTGTTGACATTAAAGGCAAATATATTTTTTCTACATATTACCCTTATTACAGTCAAAGCTCTACATTAAAGCATCCACAAAATTATAAAAAGGACTCATTCTATCGATTTATACAGATGATCCTTTAGCGAGCAGAGAAGTGAGTTTTAAAGAGTGAACCATTAAAATTTGAGGGAAAAACAAATTCTCAGAAGATACTTCCACTCCTTGTGGTACAAGGGTGACTCAAAAGAGAGTAAAGAGAGAAGAGAGAGAGAGAGAGAGAGAGAGAGAGAGAGAGAGAGAGAGAGAGAGAGAGAGAGAGAGAGAGAGAGAGAGATAATAGTTTTCTGGAATACCTACCATTGCCGTAACTAATCAAAATATAAATGGCGACAGTGTCCTCTGGTTTAATAAAGAGTCAAGGTCATCATTGCAAGGTGAGGAAGAAGAAATAAGCTTCAAAGATTTTGACTCGACCCTACAGAGAAAACAAACTCTATCTGAGCTGCCTCAAATTTATGCGATCTTTATTCAGAAAAACCTTTAAAATCACCATAGCAACAGTTCTTTAGGATTACATGATAACTAAATGTTTAAAACTAGGAATAGTTATACTGTTCTGAGGGAAGACGAGAGAGAATAAAAGATTCATGTAAGTCGAGAGATATTTTTAAGAGGGGAAATACTGAATAACAAAAGGTTAAAACAATCCCACCAAAAGACTAATCAGTAAACTGGAAAGTTGAAGCCATGAAACAAAAGAAAAATTAGATTGGAAGTGAGATGTATAGAGGGAAGGATAATCATCGACATATTTGGAACAACATATCCTATCAAAGGCATTCGAATTGTCACCTTTACTGTCCCTATAAAGTAAAAAAAAAATCTCAATTCTGTTTTAAGTAAGAAAGAATATTACAAACTGACTTCTGGTACTATACAAGGTTTTCTGAGTTTCCTTATAATGAAGCTCCTTAAAAATCCGAAATAATGATATATATATATATATATATATATATATATATATATATATATATATATATATATATATATATATATATATATATATATATATATATATATATATATATATATATATATATATATATTATATATATATATATATATATATATATATATATATATATATATATATATATATATATATATATATATATATATATATATATATATATATATATATATATATATATATATATATATATATATATATATATATATATATATATATATATATATATATATTATATGAGAGCCGTCAGGGGAGACAATTACCCCCTAGAAGCTATTACTTCTTAGTGAGGGTTTATAAAGCGTTTTTCTTGTTGTAAACCTGACCCTACTTGGCTTGCTTGAAATAATGAAATAAATGCCTTACTTGATCTATCTAGATTTGACTTGGCTTGCTTTTATTATGTCGAATTTTCATAATAATACTGACGTATGCTTCGCATGTTGAAGGACCAAGACCCAGCTTCTCGATGAGTTAAGATATGGGGCTAGATTTCAGAGCTGGCATTTCAGTGGATGATAGTTATGAAAATGGCATTGGTAGATACATTGGATAGTCATCTATGATTTCGACTGAGAAAAAGAAACAGTTAATGAAAGATTGCTGGATTCCACCGAAGGCCTATAATTTTTTGGAAGATGCTACCATATTAAAGAGTAAATTTGATCATCAATGGTTGGAGACATTCTCTTGGCTGGTATACTCCATGCACCTAAAGGTAACATTTTGCAAGTTTTGTATTTTATTTCTACCAATAAAAAGTTCGGTCAGAGGGATCCTGGGATCTTTAATAATAAGACCTTTTACTAAATATAAAGATGTTCATGAGGTTTGTAAGGGACATACAAACACCGAGTGGCATAAAACTGTTGTTGAAGCTTCAAGATTGTTCCTACAGGACTTGCCGGTAGACATCCAAATTAATCAGTTTTCTAGGAAAACCATTGAAATAAATAAAAAGGTATTATCTTCTATAATTTAATGTGGCATTTTCTGGTACGCACGAGCTATTGCTTCAGGGTAAGCATCATGACGAGGGAGTGCTGAAAGATTTGTGCCGTTTACGAAAAGATACGAGAGACCAGTCATTGAAAAACCATTTTGAACATGGGAAGAAAAATACCACATACCAATCAGTTCAGATTCAGAATGAGATCATTTCTTTATGTGGTACTACTATAAAGGAAAACATCGTTAATAAGGTCAAGGAAGTGTGTGGGTATCGCTTACTAGCAGATGAAACCGCTGATATTTCTGAAAAGGAGCAGTTATAAATAGGGTTGCGGCATTTGGACAAAGAGGCATAAAATCAGAGGAATTTATTGGCTTTGTAGAATTGGAAGCGCTTGATGCCAAAAAAAAAAGTCATAGCGAAAGCCATTGACGATTTTGTCACGAGTGAAGAACAGTATCCCGAGAAATGCATGGGCTTGGGTTTCGATGGCTGTTCTATGATGTCTGGCAAAGAATTTGGGATCCAAGCAATATTGCGGGAAAAGTATAAAAAAGCATTGTTCTTTCATTGCTCTTCACACAAACTAAATATGGTAGTAAATGATTTGAACACAATACCTGAAATCCATAATACTGTGGGAACTATAAAGGACATTAATACGTTTTCCGTAAGTCGGTTTCGAGAAGAAATTTAATGCCAAGCATCCCAAGTCTATGCCAGACCAGATAGTCTGAAAACACAAGTGTATCAGAATGTTTAATGAGCACTTTGTACCATAATACAAGCGTTAGAAACTCTTTCCATTAATAGAAATGTCGCCACAAGAAAGGCGCCTTTAATTAAGGTGCATTCAGCGGCATGTAAGTCGTCATTCATCCTAGCTGCGGTATTCTGCTGTGTTAGAGCCAGTTGTTATTGCTCTCCAATCTAAGACCTTGGATTCGCCAAAACCTCGCAGTACTTTCAACGCATTGTGGAAATGGTTAGGAACCATCATAAGGATGAAGCCAAAATCACCGGTGAAATGTTAAAAGAAGCTAATCAAATTACCCAGCACTGGACGGATCTAATATACTATGGGGTGTTATGGTATGAAAATGCCCAGCTACAAAACGGAACTTGGGTAGAGACAAACCACACGAGATATACAGCGAGTAGATGAGATACTATTCAAAAGTGTCCCACGAGGATACATGT
The DNA here is from genome assembly GCA_009176605.1 of Armadillidium nasatum. NCBI lineage: Eukaryota > Metazoa > Arthropoda > Malacostraca > Isopoda > Armadillidiidae > Armadillidium > Armadillidium nasatum. Next base: position 87,718 of record SEYY01024356.1, on the reverse strand, counting down.
TTAAAACTAAATTCGATCTTAGAAGATGATGATTTCCATGTAGAATAATTCAGTGTTTACAGAACATACAATAGGAATTATGTAATAGAACCCATAACTATCTTTAGATGATTTAGCAAGAACTCTTCTCAATGAAGAGGATATACGAACTGACGAAGGTACACCGTGAGAGTTCACATTAGAAAATTAAGAAGTTCATGTTGTCATAGAGATTTAGTATCCTTTACTAACAAGATCGACGGTTACGCTCATAGAACATATCGACGATCGCAGAAAGACTGTCAAAGTGAATTATATAGAAGGAAACATCGAAGGTGATAACTGTCACTATTTACAAAAGCGATTAGTATTCACTATTCCACCAGATTGGTCTTTTTATAGAACGAAGAAGACAAGAGGCTTCGTATATGAGAGACTGTAACTATGCGAACACAGATAAGATGAAGGTCTTATATCTTGCGATCAGGGCAAACACCACCCCTATAGAAAGCAAGAGGTAAGGACAAGAAACTTGGTGTATAGAAATGTACGGAAAAGCCTCAATCAAATACACACTTCGACCTTCATGTCCACCTGTGGAGAGATATATAAAAAGAAGCATGTGATAATTTATATTGACTACCTCTGTTATCCACAGCCAAAGCCACCTACGCAAGGTACAAAGAGATATGAACTGTGACATCATTTCAGAAGGTAACGCTCTCGAAGGACAGAATCGCGTATATGAGAGTTGGCTCATAAAAGCAATAGTGCTTATACGGTGGTCTTGCTGGTAATGAGCAGTTAGTTCTGTGTACGATCAGAATTAAGTTTTGTGAGGAACCGAATTATATCTATATTTATAGATCTCTACTTTTATTACAAAAAACAGAGCTACGTATGAGTGATATCTCTGCCCAACTGAAATTGACCCTGGAGAACGCCAACAAAGACATTTGCATGTTTAGTCTTTCCAAAGTACATACCAATATCTAATTTTTCTTAAGCCCTAAATTCAAAACTGCACAGTTGACTGTGAATAGATTCTCATCATTTTTCCAATTATGTTGATAGGTATAAGATAATTTCTATAAATGAGTGTAGTATTTTAGATCATTGCAGAGGAATTTAAATAAGAAGTGAAATTTATAAATTAAGATTTATAAAATAATGCCTATTTATATCCGAGTACAAAAATAGTTCGCAAGTATAAATGTGCTGCGTTTTGTCCGACTAGCCATAGAACATCTCTCATTGTAGACAAAACAACTTCAAGACGCATACCCCACCATAAGACTGGGGAGAAGCTGAGGCGATGGTAGCAGTTCTACCCCCACGTGCTGTTAAACAGAGTCTCTCGATAAAAAATAAATCAAGATAAGACACTAATAGAGAAGATAGTCCGAAAAATACCTTTGAATATCAAAGCTTTATGCCTGACTCTATGGAAAGCTTTCGATATATTCCTGCATATCAGCAAAAGGTATTCCGCGAAATGCCATAAAAAGCGGAAAAACCGAAGAGTGACAGGAGAGAGAAAGATATCACTCAGCAGAGCGTTTTTATTAACTAAAGCCATACTGGCATCATAATAGATAAGATTTTGAAGATTGATGATATAGTTCGCAAATATCTACTTATATAAGTGATTAAGTGATTCAAAACTGTGAAAAAGACGGAGTAATAAAGAGCTACGTTATATTCCAGCAATGAAAGAGAAGCGTTAGTAGAAAGACAGTAATCGATAAATATATTTACCATACTGCTGGAAGTAAAAGCTTCATAAAAAAGCACATTTTAAAGATAACTACAATATATATGCGGCATACCTCAAGACCTAGTGCGGTTCCTTCACTAAAACGCAGTATGAGACCGTTATGTGAGGTTATTACACTAGTCAGAGAAAAATTCGCGGTATTTATAGGAAAATTCCCTTTAGGCCAATACCATGAAGATATGGAATCGGCGATGAGTTTCAAGTTTAAGACAAGCCGACATAATAGTGTCACGAATATCACGTAGCTTTTAATATAGAAAGTGAAGAAAAGTTTTCAGCTTGAAGATAGAACCTTAAAGTTGCAGACAGGTCAATAGTAACACTATCAGATTGGCGATACCAGAAGAGGTAAGAGAAAACCCAGTTGAGAATCATGGACGATTGTGTTTGCTCGACTTTAATAGAGAATGCTAGGCAAAGCTAAAAGCGGAGGAAAGAGGATATAGAAGTCAGGTTGCAATGTTTGTTATTACTGAGTATGGGAAGAGCTATTTGTATGAGAGTGTTGCGAAGAAAAGTTTTCGCACGATTCCAGGATGAAATATAAATGCATGAGTGGCATTGAGTAGAGACGACGTAACTTCCTGCAGCATCCTGCGGCGGCTTTGAACAAAGTAAGAAGCACATAGACGAGATCATGAGAGTAGGTTAAGAGATTGGAGGTTTAGATAGATAAGAGGAGAAAGAAGCACAGCTTAGATCCATATTAGATCTGCCAATTTACGAGTGCCTCAAGAAGAAAGCTCGACTTCTATGTAACGTACCGGAGAGACTTCTATGCACAGCTCAGGGAGTGAGCCCCCCCCACGGATCAAGTGTCTATTTCCACAGGTACAAGATATGTATGACATTACCAGATTTAGGATCCCGAATTTAAATGGCCATAAGTGACGTTATTCGATACTAATGAAATACAAAATAAATAGGTACGAGCCGAAGATACTATGAGTTTATTGTTTAATGAGATATAGAATAGTAAGCTGAAGAGTCTAATAGATACGATAAAATATATCACTATTAGGTACTTTACAACCTTGTCAAGGAAATCTGTATGAGTTTAGGAGGCGTTCTCCATACGGAGGAGAACAACACTCCTGTGAGGAACAAGCAACTGGGATATATATTGCGATGAAAGAATATATTGTCAAAATAGATTTACCTCAGATAACACCATACAACTTATTCGATATATTATGACGAAGATTTGAAGTATTTCTAGAGAGAGATCAACAGAAGGCGCAGTAGATTACCCTCCATTGCTTATTTCAAGAAAGATCACTAGAGAAAGGTAAGATCTCTCATTTCATTCCTGAAACACGCAAAGATTACGTCACAACATAGGAATCATGATACACATTCGTGGTCATAGACTGCTTTCTCGTCAACAGCCACAAAGAAGTAAATACAATCAATTTTGAGTCAACACACATCGGCTGGTAAAAAAAATACAATTGTAGACTTATGGCCGCTCCGTCAGAAGCAACAAGTACCATTCGCAGGGAAAGACCTCTAAGGAGTCGGGCTATCCCAAAATATTGCCGCAATATCGAATCCACACCTCTTCGCCTTCTTTCCGATGCGCACCTTGGAGCTCTAATTGTGAGCTCTGGAGTAAGCGGAGATTAGACGACTCCACAAAGACCTCAGGTCTAATGCGCCTCCAAATCCTAAGTTCACTATATTTACCTTACTCCAGTCAGCCATAATCAACAGCTGTTATACTTGCGAGAATCATGATATAGGGGGTACTTTTTTAAAATTGAAAGGAGTGTAAACTAGTAAAAAGTGTAATGCCATCAGTACAGGCTATAAAATGGTTAATAAGGTGGATGAAAGTAATTAACTGAAAGATGGTCATTAATGAAAGTAGAAAAAAACTGTTGGATAATATAATTATATATATATATATATATATAATATATATATATATCATTCTTCTCGTTATTTCGATAAGTGTGAGGCCAAGAATCAACAACTTGAGGGGAACACCACATTTAGAATTATGTATTTTAATCCACGTTAAAACTTACCATGGTCTCACCGTTCATACTCTCATATATCCGACACTGCACCTTCCACACAAACGATCTTATATCTTATCGATCGAAAAGCACAAGTCAAACCGAATCGTTCCTAATATTCTGGTTTCTTTTCTGCTGCCTGATCTTTAACTGTAGAGATACAAATTAGCGATTATTTCTCAGTCTCTAAACAAGTCAAGGTTCATAAGATGATTAGTCCGATTTACACGAACGTTGCAGTGTTTAAGAAACAACTGCTCTTATGGCCAGAGATCTAGTCGGTTAAGGTCTTGTGGTCTGACTTCATTATCTTGGAAGAGCCATCATAGCAAAATCACCACATTTCACGCTAGAATATTGGTTTCACCAATAACCGTCATCCGTATGGTAAGAGAGTATGAGACAGTCGAAGAGGTGTGACTTAATCGTGACTGTATGATTCAAATTCTCAGACATACGTCAACTAAATAGAAGTTACTTCATCCGAGTCTTAGCAATCGCCCGGTCAGTACTAAAGGTTGAGTATGCGGGTACATTTCATACCTTGACACGAAGATTACTCCATTCAGAAGTAGCTTCCATGGAGATAAAATTGTGAAGGTAGTTAATTTCTTGAACAATGTTCCAAGATTTCCTCACTTGCTGTAAATGTCTCACGTCCCGAACTATTACTAACCGCAGACTTTTAAGCAAGATGATACGGAGCTCAAGGTTACGATAGCAGTACATCTACTGGAGAGTAAGGTAGCTATAATGAAAAGGAGCCTCCCTTGTAAATAGTTGCGTATTCTCTCATTACAGCTTTCTCGTACTTGGACTTACCACATTCTTCAAACGCGTAGTTAGCAAGACATCAGTGCGGGTGCCTGTCAACTAGAACAAGGAATTACCGGTGGTAATAGAAAGCAGGGAGCTTAGATATTCTCTGACTCTGGGTAAAATTAGTAAGACTCTCGCCTTTGTCCACCTGAGTGATTATTACCAAATATATTATATGGATTAAAATAGACACAGTAATAAGCACAAATTTTATGATGCACACAGAATAGGTAATGATACCATCTAAGTACATACCAATTACATTCATACTTTATATCATTTAGTATTAGTACTCATGAAGAGTAATAAAAAATATGAAAAATGACATTACTTTAAAATAATATATAAAGAGTAGACATAATAATAACAATATAATAAGAAATAGTTGGCGGAAATTGAAGGTAATTAATAGATAATACTACCTATCAATTATAGTAGTATTTAGAGATTGGTGGAATTAGAAAATCAATATCAATCCTTAACCTAGAAATTGAGCTAAATTAAAGAGCTACAGCCTTTGTGATCAGATGAGGAGAACTACAGTAACATACTGACGTCGAGTATGTATGAGTCTTTAGAAGAACCGTATGAGCTTAAATGAGGACAGCGAGATAAAAAAGAAAAACCGCTAGAGCGCGCGTGTTTGTAACATTGGTATGAGATCAAAACAATACTACACAGAAAATCAGCGTCAGTATGATAATGGTAAGGTAGGAATTTAGATAGCACATAAAGATAAACGATTAGTATAGTTCAAATCCCAATACAAAATTATTTATATATATGCATTGTGTTCGATTCAGAGAGAGTAAATCGACCGTTCTTTTGCAATCCGGAATGTGTCACGCTCAGATTGATAATTATTCACATAGTTGCTGATGAGTGCGTTCATATTTGCTCGCAGATGTAGTATCACAAGCGAGTGGCAACATGATTTCACTGCGTTGTCTGAGAAACCAAGTACTTGTCTCCGCTTACCATCCGAACAATATTGCTGCCGTCCTCCCTCAATACAAACAATACCCCCACATCAGCTGTTTATATAAGTTGTCCACGTCTACCACACGCGCATAAACTATATGACGGCGTAAGATCTTAATGTGATGAGTAGTATATATTGCGTTCCATATAGGAATGTGGTCCCTGAATTAACTGAATCTTTCTGCCTCACTACCGTTCCCGTTCTGACTCCCCATACGTAAGTAACATTTCAGGTTGTTGACGATCTGAATAACGCACCATTGACAATGATCCAATACCGGTATTCTGTAATACGAACACCCCATGTTTGCTTGTTCAATAACTGTTGGTAAAGAGACATCAGTATTCGCTAATATAACAGTTGTATATTATTATATTATTTAGTAATATTATTAATAATACCTACTATTATATAACGAAGGTCAGGGACATAAGGACAATCCAATTATTTATTGACGAATATATGAATAAAATATAAATTTTTGACAGAGTAAAATTGAGAGTCACAGTATGTGGTAATTATTAACAAGATAGAAAACAACTTCCCTACCATTTTTATACAGAAGAATTGATAGTATGAAGCGTCCCGTCACTTTTTAAATGTTAATAAACTCATCTGAATAATAAAAGGAACACCTGGGAAAAATGAATAAAAAAAGGTATTTAAGTGAAGTCAGATAATTGGAAATACGAATACCTTCTTAGATGTTAAACATAACTTTTTACTATAAGTATTAAAATAGTGTGAAGCTCCTAGATTGCCTAAGTTACAAAAAACTGGAAAAATGAAGTACAGCAAATTTGTTTTATTGTTAATGTTATGCTTTTAGATTGGCAAGTTTAGTAGTGACCTTTACTGCTTTCAAATTTTATATTTATGTATAAAAAAAAAAAGGGATCGGGATTAATGTTGACAGTGATCACTGGTTCAAATTTGGGTCAATATATGTAATTTTTGTATGTAATATTAGCAAGTAGCAAACCCTTAAAAAAACTAAAGACTAAAAAAGTAAAGATAGAAACCCTTCTACTTTTCAGGTCAATGAGTCTGTGTTGCTTCTCTGCTTTTTTCTTTTGCTTTATGATAGCAAGTGAAAGTGTTCAAGAGAAATCGTAAGTGCATAAAAAAACTAATTATTTCACTACTACTACTACTACTAAATAATATATAATATATTATATAATAGTATAAATATACATATAATAATAATAATAATAATATAATAAATAATATAATTATTACTAATTTAATTAAATAATAATATAATAATAATAATAATAATAATAATAATAATAATAATAATATATATATATTATTATTATTATTATTATTATTATTATTATTATTATTATTATTATTATTATTATTATTATTATTATTATTATTACCTATATTTAAAATTAATATAAAGTCTTTCTTTTTATTTTATATACAATAATAAATAGAGAATTATCAATAAGACAAGACCCTGAACGCTGTGACGATTACGCTGCCTTCTGCCATGATGATAACGATCAATGTTGCGATTGCCTTGGCCAAACCCCCATCAGAAGTGGTGGCGTCGGTGATGAAGACAATGATGGCTGTTATCTGCGGGTCCTTCCCTGCTGTTTACTTGGAATTTTACTAGGTGAAGGTGTAGGTAGTAACGATACTTCTGGTTGCGCTGACGAGGCTGTCTATTGTTCCGATGAAAATGATCACTGCTGCCGCTGCGCTGGAATCAACCCCATCAGGACTGGGGGTCCAGGGGATGAAGACAAAGACGGTTGTTTTTTGAAGTTCTCTGTATGCTGCATCATAGGAGAATTAATTGAATCTCTTGAGAGTGAAGAAGATAGTGATGAAAGGTAAACTCGAACAAACAGACACACTCAACACACAAACACAAACATTCACACTTTTTATATATATATATATATATATATATATATATATATATATATATATATATATAATATAATATATATTATATATTATTATATATATATTTAATATATTTAAATCAAAAAAATATTCATGATTTTTTTTATTATATTATTATATTATTATTATTATATTTATTAGTATTATTATTATTATTTATTATTATTATTATAAATATATTATTATTTTATTTATATTTTTTTTTTTTTTTTACATAATTATACATGATCTTAATATGATAAAATATTATTATATAGATATATATATATATATATATATATATATATATATATATATATATATATATATATATATATATATATATATATATATATATATATATATATATATATATATAATATATATATATATATATATATAGTATATATATATGGAAGAAAGTATACTTTTCCTATTCGATTCCTAGATCTTTGGCACTCTGGTGCTGCCACTTGGTGCTATTCTTCTTTGCCTCCTCTTGGTATGATTGCCATTTTAACGGGATTAATTTCCATGGAGAGAGAGTAGTAAATAAGTAACCTAACAGAAGCGATGTTCTCTCTGGTTTTTAGCATATTACATTTTCTTTCTTCTCTCTATTTTGATTAGATTTCAATGTTTTCTTACACTTTATTTCAGAGAAGTTGCTCTCAGGGATAACCTTCGTCCTCAAACTCCAGAAACACGTGATAGTTTTTTGTTCTACGAAGGATCTCTCAAAACTTTATATCAGCCTCTCTCTCTTTTCTCTCTCTCTCTCTCTCTCCTCTCCCTCATCTCTCTCTTCTCTCTCTCTCTCTCTCTCTCTCTCTCTCTCTCTCTCTCTTCTCTCTACTCTCTCTCTCTCTCTCTACTCTCCCTCTCTCTCTCTCTCTCTCTCTCTCTCTCTCTCTCTCTCTCTCTTTCTCTGTTTAAAACGCAATAATCTTTCTACTTCTCCTACTTACTTTTTTTTGCATCTTGCTAAAACAATCAACAGTTTAGCTTATTCTTCTTTTCCTTCTCTTGTTACTCCTAAGGACTCCGCATGTGAATTTTTCGCTATTAAAACTCAACATTTCGTTCAAACCCTTGCTTTTAATTTTACTTTAGACGATTCTGATGTGATTCCTTTTTTTCCACCTCCTTCCAATTAATTACACCTAGGATTGTGATTTTTTCTATGTCTGAGATCAATATTAATAAAGAATATAGTTTTGAAGGTCTTCCTCATGTGATTCTGAAAAGATTTTACCCATATATACCTAAACTTTCATCTTATTATTCTAACTTCTATTCTTTCCATAGTTTTCGGATTTCTACTTAGACAAAAAGATTTGTTCCTACCTTAACTCTTCTAGTATTATATTATCTGATCTCCAGTATACTATTAATAAGAAAGGTTAGATTTTTGACCTTCTCTCTCTCTCTTTTCTCTGACGTCCGTTTAAATGCCTACAGTCATTTTGGTAAACCTTTTGCTATTCCTTTAGACAAATAGAAAACTTTCTACAAATTGTAGTTTAAAACTTCGATTTCGTAACTTTCCTTCTCGGTACTTATCATACTTTTGGTAACCTTTTATTTTGACTATCTTTTCCGGTCATTCTTTAGCAGCTGTTGTAGATGTCCACTTTCATTCTTCTAATTTAATAAAAGTTGCATATTTGGAGAGTCGGTTCAACTTTTTTGTCCAATTTCTATTCCAGTACTGACCTTCTATTTGTAATTTCATTATCAGTTTCATCTTTAACCGTGAACTCTATATTGCATTATTCTTTTTATTTATAAAAACACTTCCAAGTCTTTTCGAAGCTTTATAAAGATTGGAAAGACTTTATAATAAAGTCTTGAAAAGTATTATTTAATCTCTACAAAGCTTTACAAGGTTTTTTTTTTTTCTTAAATTTGTAAAGAATTCAGTCCTCACTCATAGTAATAACCTTAATTTCGTATTACTTATTTTACAAAAATGAATAAATAAATAAATAAATAAATAAATAAAAAATAAAATAAATAAATTCTTGTTTTACAACTTAAGAGCAAATATTCAATCCTATATTTAATTCATAATATTTTTAACCCTTACAATTATTATTTACGTCTACAACTTCTTTTAAAACAATAATAATAAAACAATAATAATAATAAAATAATAATAATAATAATAATAATAATAATAATATAATAATAATAATAATAATAATAATAATAATAATATTTTTACAACTTCTCTTAAAATTCTTTTTCTCTTTCCAGCCGTTGATGAAGAAGAAAATGATGATAAAAATGACTAGACAACGATATGGACAAGGATAAAAATTGAAAGCGATTTAATTCATTTAGATTATTTTAAGGCATCAAAAAATTACTATCTTTTTGGCCACAAAATTGATAAATATATAGCTTCATTGTAGTTTTATTTGTTAAATTTAAAATACCAAACTATATTATTATTATTATTATTATTATTATTATTATTATATTATTATTATTATTATTATTATTATTATTATTATTATTATTATTATTATTATTATTTATTATTATTATTATTATTATTATTATTATTATTATTATTATTATTTATTATTATTATTTGAGTAAAAATAAAAATAATTTTGTCGGCAATAAATATTTAAGTATTAAAATTTGTTTCCCTGGGCTTTCTTAATTAACTTTAAATAATATATATATATAATATATATATATATATATATTTATATTATATATATATATATATATATATATATATATATATATATATATATATATATATATATAATATATATATATATATATATATATAATTTTATTTAAAGGGTAAATTTAGGAAAGAAAAAGCCGCAAAATGTTAAAAAACATTTTAATGTCGGCAACAAATTCAAAAAATTTTAAACCAAAAGCGATTATATAAAGGGATATTTAGCGACATTATAGGAAACGGTGCCAGAAATTAAAGCAACAAGCTCTAACTCAGAGAATCTTTTCAGTAGACTCAAATATTCTATATATTTCCTTTAGAAATATTTTAAATAAGGAAATAAAGAAATTTAATATTTCATTTTATTTTCTAGGAGTAAAATTTTGTTTGAAAAGTTTATTCAAATGTTCAAAGAGAATAAATTTTTTAACGTGTTAAGTTTTGTAGTTTGATTCACCTTTAATATAAGATGCTCATTTAAAGTTTCTCTTTAGAATGCATATTATATAATTTTATCTGTTAAAATTGGTCTCGGTTGATTTAGCGGTCAAGGGAACAAACTCGAAAATACAAGTTTTGAGAATCACTGGAGGGATGATATTTAGACCTTTTTAAATTAATATATATATTATATATATATATATATATATATATATATATATATATATATATATATATATATATATTATATATATATATATATATATATATATATATAGAGAGAGAGAGAGAGAGAGAGAGAGAGAGAGAAGAGAGAGTTAGGGCTAATATATTTAGCAAACAATCAGAAAGAGATGGAAGAAGGAAAGAGAGAATATTTTGCTTTTTCTGCGATGAAAAAAATAAAATAAAAAATTTCATTTTCATTTAGAAATTGAAAAGCTGAACGAATTTCGGGAATTTGAAGGAACAATAATTTATAAATGAAGTGTTCTTAAGTCGAATAACACGAGAACAAGCAGAAGTAAACCAAGGTGTATTACTTTAGATTTAAGAAAAAGAAAATAAAATATACAAATCCATGTCAGAGAATTAATATTATGTATTTTGCATATTTATTAAGAGATAAAATGAAAAATGAAAATGAAAAATACAATCAAAAATCCAATTAGTTTGGTCAAAAAACGTCTCCTCTTTGAAGTCTTGGATCAATCTTATCACTGCAAAAATTGTCCTAACGAAATCGTTGGGACAAAGGCCAAAATCTCACAATAAATTTTTTCACTTATTTTCTTATTAGAAAATAAATCGTTGAAGAGAATTTCTTATACTTAACATGTCTTTACTATTACTTCTATTATTATTATTTTGACACGTCCCAACGATTCGTTAGGACAATTTTTGCAGTGTACGTCTGTACGAAAGCACTGAGGAGATAATATAGGATAAAGATAAGAAAATGGTCAGAGTAACCCAGAGGAAAAAGAGTTTAGAAGTTTAGATCTACAGGTTGGAAGTTAAAATTAATTTTAGTATGTTCAAGTCATTTTAAAAAAAACTTTCAAGGGGATCTTTGAATGCTGCACCACCGCACCTCTAATACCCTATTTGAATTTTCCTAATAAATTAAATATTGAAAACTGCAAAGTGTGTAGAATAAAATTTACTATATAAGAAGGATATACGGAGTGCTTACTGATCATGCCCGCAAGCACATATCACATAGTGTCGAAAGTATGTTGGAGATTCTCACCTGTGTAATTGAGTAACATATATGCTCCCTCTTCACTCTCACCTTTGATCTACAATTCTCATAAAAAAATCTTTTAAAAAACTTTGAGCCCTTTTAATAATCTCCCCTTCACCCACCCCTTTTCCATTAGTACCTCAAACAACTTCTTATTACATACCCTATCAAATGCTATTTCCAAATCCATAAAACATGCATACCCCACTTTATATTTTCCATGCAATTTCTTACCAATGTGAACACCTGGTCCACATATCCCCTACTTGCTCTAAAACCCCTTGTTCCTTATCCACCCCCTCTCTTGTCAATTTTTTCATTCTTGTCACTAACACCCTCTCATAAATCTTCGCTACCACACACAACAGACTTATCCCCCTATAATTCTTGCACACAATCTTATTCTTTTTTCGTTAAATATAAGAAAAATACAATCTTCCTGCCACACCTGAGTCACTCTCCCTTCTCCCCAACACTCATTAAGCATTCTAACCAACCAGTTAACCCTCTCTCCAGCTCCCTCTCTTATCATCTCTCCATATACACCATCCGTTCCTGCCGATTATCCCTTCTTTAACTCTACTTCTACCACCTCCCTATTAATATCCTCTCCTTTTCCCCATTAACTACCTCTTCATCATTCCTCACCTCTTTCCCACTTTCAACAATTCACTAAAATACCTTTTCCATCTCTTTCCAACTTCATTCTTACTTTGTAATAACTCCCCATCTTTCCCCTTTACTCCCCCTCCCCGCTCTTCTCCTCCTCTCCTCTTCTTATTTATCTCCATAAAATATTCTGCTAGCTTTCAACCCTACTTCTCTTCCACTCTACTTTTTGCTCTCTTAACTTCCCTCTTCACCTCCCTACACCTCTCCCTATACTCCCCCCCCCAATCTATAGCATCCTTCGTACCCAAATACCTGTTAAAAGCATCCTCCTTTCTTTTCACCATTTTCCTCAACTCTTCATTCCATCACTCACTCCCTTTCCATCTACCATTCCCTAATTTCTTCACTCCACACACCCTTCTCGCAACATCTTTAAAAGCTTTTTTAAATTTACTTCGTTCTTCTTCCACTCTCACCATGATTATTATTATTATTATTATTATTATTATTATTATTATTATTATTATTATTATTATTATTATTATTATTATTATTGTTATTGTTATTGCTATTGTTATTGTTATTGTTATTATTATTATTATTATTATTATTATTATTATTATTATTATTATTATTATTATTATTATTATTATTTTCTATCTTAATGAGAACAGCAATTTACAAGTTGCTTGTTTTAAGTAATTAATTTTGGAAGATTTATTGCTTAAATGCCAAGGTTTCGTTAATTGTAGTAATATATATTATATATATAATATATATATATATATATATATATATATATATTATATATATATATATATATATATATATATATATATATATATATATATATTATATATATATATATATTATATATATAATATAAAAAAAAAAAAAAAAAAAATATTAAAAAAAAAAATATTTATTTTTTTTTTTTTTAATTAAAAGAAAAAAAAAAAAAAAAAAAAAAAAAATTTTAAAAAAAATAAATAAATAAATTTAAAATTTTTTTTTTTTTTAAAAAAAATTTTTAAATTTTTATTTTTTTTTTTACATGAAAAAAAATAATAAATAATAAAATAATAATAAAATATATAATAATAATAATAATAATAATAATAATAATAATAATAATAATAATAATAATAATAATAATAATAATAATAAAAATAATAATAATAATAATAATAATAGACTTTACTTTTTTAATAATTTTGCTGATAATTTCATGTTATAGGAAAGCATTAATTTATTTTCTTGATAACCATTGTTATTATTATAATCATTGTTATTATTATTATAATTATAATTATCATTTATTTATTTATTTAATAATGTACTAGATCAGCGGTTCTGAAACTTTACCAACCTCGCCCTCCCTTGGCTTCCAGGTGGATTCCTAACGCCCCCCCAACCCCTCCCCCTCCTTTACACACATGCGAACACACATTTTTTTCATTTTGGTATTTTTAAGTTAAAAACAAGAAGATTAAACACAAAGATGCATTTCACAAATAAAACCTGGTTTAATAAACCAATCCATTTATCTGCTAAATAAATTACACAGCTAAAGTTGTTAAATTTTAACAGTTTTAGCCGTGTGAGCAATATGGAAGGGTAAATCAACATCTCACTATTAACCATAGTAACAGTTTTTTCAACTTTATTGTCTTGACAGTTATTGTTAAGTGGATAGATGTGTTTAGTGCACATCAGCTTGTCAACATCAGACTGGAACTCACTAAGAAGAAATCGAAGATCCCAACGTTCAGTTATTTTATGTCTGCTTCTTTGCTTGGAAAGAAACAAGGCGACTGTACTGAAGCCTCTTCTACAAAATATGATGTTGGGAAGGCAATAAAGTACATTTTGACCTTGTTCCACAATACTGGATAGAAGTTAGTGGTGGTGTTTTTTTTTTTTTTTTTTTTTTTTTTTTTTTTTTTTTTTTTTTTGCAACCAAACATTTTGATATGATTTTTTGAAATGGGGTCTCGGCTCACTATCATTTGGGATTGAAATCAATTTTACCCCTGCCACTCCTGTTTTCTCGCTGTTGGCATCTAAGAATGGATTTATCACCAAGTCTGGTATTTTAAGCAATAAAAGATCCTGAAATCTCTCAGGTCAGGGCTAAAACAATTTTTTTTTACCTCAAAACACCTTTCGCATTTGTAATTGTGAGTAAAAAGAAAGTGGACCACAGCAGGAGTCAGAGACAGAGAATTTTAAATTGATGGAGGCTGAGTAGAGTAATTTTAAAATGATTTGTCAGGAGTTGGTGTTGGAGTTAAGGAAAAAAAATTATGGACTCCTCAGACCTGAATTAAATTTATTTTATCGTTTAGACCGAAAGAAGCCAAGAGCGACGAAGTTTATTTTTTAAAGTCTCAGGTGATACCCAGATCCCAATGGCTTTAGTTCTTGAGGCTACCCAAATACAAGCTACTTCAGATTTTGGGGTGCTACCTAAATTCTTAAACCTTCAGATTAAGTTTCATTACCATGATAATTATTTAGAACACACATATACTCCTTATTATCAAATCTATCTTTCCGATTAATATTATTTATTCCCATTTCGTTTCATTTTTAAATTTTTTCCTAAATATATCGAAAAAAAAAATATTTCAAAATTAGTACAAAATAAATTAGATTGCAAAACCTAAGATGGACAGTACCAAATGTCACATCAATTATTCTCCCATGAATCATTTCAATCAAAAAAAATGAAAGAACACGTGTGAAACAATGAAACAGAAGACCATTGAAAGGATTTAAAAGTAAGCTTCAAGGACTCGAACCCACAATAACGACAAGAGACTTCTAAGCACAAGACTGATTAATTTATTATTCCCAAAACAAAACTTAAAGTACTAACTTTTTATTGACTTTAAATAAAGTTTAATAAAGTGCTCAAACAATGAGGTGCGTTAAAGTTCTTGCTAATTTCATATTTCAAATGCGTACTGTATATATATATATATATATATATATATATATATATATATATATATATATATATATATATATATATATATATATATATATATTATATATATATATATATATATATATATATATATATATATATATATATATATATATATCGTATATTCTGTAAGATTTGTTTTAGCCTAAATGATGATATAGACTTTAATGAGGGTAATATTTCAGATCTTTTAACTCTCCTCGGGTTATTCTTTGTATTCTTTTTAAAGTGCTTTGGAATACCAAAGTACAGCAACCGAATCGTATTACAATAGTATATATATATATATATATATATATATATATATATATATATATATATATATATATATATATATATATATATATATATATATATATATATATATATATATATATATATATATATATATATATTATATATATATATATATCTATTTATAGCTTTTATTTTTTTCTTAATTTCGTTTGTCCATATTTAACATGATCGTCTTTTTTGACGTTTCAGATTTTAAGATTTGATGGAACTCAGTTTAATATCTCTTTTGTCTTTCTATTTACATTTCTTCCAGCTAGATGACTTGCCCATTTTTATTTCTAAAGATTATTTTATCTGATCTTATTAAATCTGTAATTTTATTTCAGGTCTTATTCTGTCATTTTCAATTTATATTCCTGCGTGTTATTTCGAATAGCCATCTTTTCATTTATCAGTGTTATTCATGGTTTTTGTGTTGTTCTCGTGTTTATAGTCTGAGTCTTGCAGCCACACGTTATTATTGGTAGTACTCGCTGCTAAATAGTTTTTTTTTTTATTTAAAACAGAAGATTTTCTATTTTTCGTAGAATTATTATTCGTTTAATTATGTTCGCTAGATCTGTGTTTTAGGCCTAATCTAAATTCATCTGCATTTCTATTGGTGATGCTAAATCAGTTGATGTTGTTTTACGTTGCAGAAGATTTGCTTTTTTCCTCATTTTAAATCTAACTTAATTTTATCCCTTACCATTCAGTGATCCTTTCTTATATCAAGTTTATTACGTACTGACATATCTTGGAAGATAATTTTGTTGTAGAGTCAAGTGAAATTGATCCAATTTTCGTACCATTTGGACCTATCAAATACCTCTTCTATTTTTATTTTTCTGGTAAAATGAGTTCAGTAAAAAGTCGTTTAACTATTCAGCAAACTTTATCAAACTATTTCCTCTTTCATGTCTTACATTAATTGCAAATTTTCACATTGATTTGAATATTGTACATACATTCATTTAGGAAAGTCTCCTTTGATTGTACTGTATGGTAAGAGTATCATAAAAGTGTTACTGTTGTTCCTCTGAATGACTTGAATTATTTTAATTGCAATATCTTCCCATAAGATTAATATTAATTTAATAATGCGATCTGATACTCCTATTTTTAATGTGTTTTCCTAAGTTTTTGTGAATAAAGAAGCTAACTCCTCTCTCTAGTATTATTATTTCGTACGGAGCATAGTATACTCGAATATCTATTCTTTAGTTTATTTGTGATTTTCTACTTACTTTGCACAATCCCAAGATGTTCCAACTAAGTTCAACTATTTTCTTCTATGTATAGAGGGTTTGGCAATTGAACTTTGCCATTTTTATTTCCCAGTGACAGTTTCGTCCTGACATAGGACTCTTAGCATTTCTTATTCCCTAGATAGTCATGGGTCCGGCGGTTAAGGGCAGTTGACTATTTCTTGGTTTTATTTTTTATGGGTGGGCAAAATTGCAGTGGGGTTAGAAGGTTATGGATACTTTTAAGTCATAATGCTCAGGATAGATTCAAAATTTTTGAACTACCAGAGGTTAAGGTAATAAAACAATAGTTAGAGGGCTGAGAGGGGTTTCATACGTATATAGTACAGTCAGTGTTAATATAAATTCGAGAAGTTTTACTATTCGTTGTCAGACTACCAATGTCCAAATTTCTGTCAATTTTCCAATACTTTTTCTTTCATTCCTAAATTAATTACTGGATGGATAAATTATATTTTTTTTTACTTTGTGTGTTTAACAGATGGGCAGATCTTTCTCGACAACGAAGAGATGGTGATGATGATGATGATGATCAATTTGAATGCTGTGATGATGATGATGATGATTGTTGTTCAAATGGTGCCATATCATGCAGTTTATGCTGTGACGACGACGATGATGATGATGATGATGATGATGATGATGATGATGATATCGACGAGGACAATGATGGCTGTTACTTGAAAGACAATCCTTGCTGCAAAGATGATGATGACGATGATGATGATGATGATGATATTGATGATAAGATAAAAAATTATGATATATAATATATATATATATATATATATATATATATATATATATATATATATATATATATATATATATATATATATATATATATATATATATATATATATATATATATATTATATATGTAGCGTGCGTGTGGTGTGTGTGTGTGTGCCTGTGTGTGTGTGTGTCTTAAAAACTGCAATTATCGTATTAAAATTTGTACGAACAATAAAAATTTCAAAGCATTACAATTTGTAAGAATAAATTCTAAGTAAAAACTTTATAAAAAAAAGTGTCACAATATTTCAATATCTGAATCCGCTCTTCCTTTCAGATCGTTAGAAAACAGAAAATGAACTAAAAATAAATAAAAAAAATGAGCTAAAAATATATAAATAAATGAACTAAAAATAAATGAATAAATATATGAATAAAAATAAATAAATAAATAAAAATTGTTTCGAAAGTGACTATAAGTAGTTATTTGAAGATTTTAAATAAATATTAAATATAATTATATAATATATATATATATATTATATATATATAATATATATATATATATATATATATATATATATATATATATATATATATATATATATATATATATATATATATATATATATATATATATATATATATATATATATATATATATATATATATATATATATATATATATATATATATATATATATATATATTATATATATTATATATTATATATAATATAAATATTATTAATATTTTTCATTTTATTACGTTAAAGATGAAAATTATAATGGAAGAATATTTTTAAGATTTTGAAAGCAAATTGTAAAAATAAATAAATAAATAAATAAATAAATAAATATATAAAAATTAAGTAAACAAATTATTTTCTTTTTAACTGTAGGTTAAAAGTTATGAAATATTTAAGTTATTATTATTATTAATTATAATTACAATTATAGTTATTGTTATTATTATTTTTAATATTATATTAGTATTATATTATATTATATTATATTATTATTATTATTATTATTATTATTATTATTATTATTATTATTATTAGTTGGATTGCATTTACATTGTTATTTTTATCGTGAATTTATTAATTAATAAAGATTGAAGCAGCATTTAGTTTTTTTTTTTTTATCCCTAATTTACTTTAGCTTTTAAGAAATAATACATATATATATATATATATATATATATATATATATATATATATATATATATATATATATATATATATATATATATATATATATATATATATATATATATATATATATATATATCATATCCGGTGGGCAAAATGCCAAAGACCTATCAATATTCCATCATAGTTAGGAAGTATTCAGAATGAGGGCCAAATTAAAGACTGACATGTCCCGATACACTGCATTTGGAGATGTGCAAGTCAAAGGAAGTTGAGAAATTGATAAAGGAAATACATATCAGGCTTTACCAGTAGAGTACATAGAAGTTTGAGTATAGTCGATATGCTTGGGGCTGAAGAATTGAATAAAGAAAGAATGAGACTGTGTATAATTTGCCTCGCGCCAGCCCTTGTCACTTGGGGTGGGATGCGACTGGAAAGTTCAGAATAGTAATGTCCATTGTTTTAGCAATGGTTATAGAGAGAGTGAATGAACAGTTCGACTGACAGAAAGAGAATGGAGAGAGTTAGTGAGAAAAAACGAAAAGACTTAGACTCAACTTTTTCTAGGAAAGCTGTATGAGTGGAATCCACAGAAGTGTGAGGAAGACTCCATAAGGAACAAGCAACTAAGGTGGCGTGAAGAAATTCCAGAATAGCCTCAGAACACCGAACCTCTTAGAAGCTTGCCTAGAAAGAGGAGTAATGTGATCCTTCCAAGAAATATCAAAGGTATCACTCAAAAGAAAAATAATGAACAGTAGAGTGGTCTGCATATGAGTGGATAGGTGATGAAATAATTGGTAGAAGGGCATTGACGAAAAAAAAAATTAGAGGATTGGATAGACCCTTGAGGAACATCATTAATAGTTGATTTAAAAAAGATGAACGGTGGCAGTCTACAGCAGCTGCTTTAGAACGATTTGAAAAGTAATCAGAAAGAATGAAAGAGGGAATCTTAGAAACAAGGCTTTTTGTTAGAATTTATCGAAGGCTTTTTATATGTTTAGTGCCACTACAAAAGAAACACTGAAATGCCGAAGAGTAGACTACCAAGAGTTTGAAAGGAGAGAAAGATATTTGTCAGTTAATCAGTTGAACACTCCTTAAGAAAGCCAGCCATATCGGAGATCTGGAATTAGATTAGAATAATTAGGGTGCTTCCAAAGTTTTCAGTTAAGGATAGATTAAAAAACTTTAAAAAAAATGAATGTTAAAGAAATAGAAAGATAGTTAAATGGGTGAGAGTGGTCTCCTTTTTTTGGCACAGGGTGAGCAAACGCAAGTTTTCAACATGAATGTAAGGTCGAAGTTGAAAACTGAGAAAAAAAATAGCTTAGCAAGAAGATGCAAACTCAGATGCACATATTTTGAGAACCATAGGAGGGATATCATCAGAACCAGACCCCTTCTTAATGTTAAGTTAAGAGAAAGTAGTAATAACATCTTACGAAGAAATTATAATTTTAGGTGCTAATGAGTTCTACAAGATGAAAGGTGTTGTTGAAAGAAGTGGGAATTAAAAATAAAAGACAGCGAAAGTTGCAAGTATTTATGAAAAACAAGCAAACCAAGCACCAGTGCAAGGCTGCGAAATATTTCTTGGCGGCAACAATTTCATCATCGGAGGCAACCAACATCAAGTTATGATGAGGTGAAAGGTGGTTGAGGGGCACTGTTTGAATGCCACCCCTCAAAACATTTTGGAGGCAAATTCGTGTTTCGCCAATTTCTTCCTTTTCTAAAGGTAATGTTTGAGTATGTGCATGTAAATCTATGGGGATTTGATGGAGATGATAATGTGAAACATTCCAGTGTAAGGTCGAAAGTACGCTAGAGACACCCTTCGAGAATATGAAACGCGAAAAGGACGAAGCAGAGGTCAATGGAGTGTAGAGGAAACATCAATAAACCTAACCCTTATAGGGCAATTTATCTCGAACGGAGCTACGCTCTTCTGTAAATGATTATTATTATTATATTATTATTATATATTATATATATATATATATATATATATATATATATATATATATATATATATATATATATATATATATATATATATATATATATATATATATATATATAAAAAAAAAGAGTAGTTATGTAGGGAAAAAGTCACTTGAAAATTAAGTTCGTTAAAAATGGCCATTATTATCAAGACTTGTGAATTTTGATTTAAGGGATGACGAAGTTTCATAATTGTAGGCTTTTGATGACATGACCCTTGTTGACTTCCCTATATATATATATATATATATATATATATATATATATAATAAAAAAAAAAAAAAAAAAAAAAAAAAAAAAAAAAAAAAAAAAAAAAAAAAAAAAAAAAAAAAAAAAAAAAAAAAAAAAAAAAAAAAAAAAAATTTACTTACTTTAAAATAAAATAAATATAAATAATAAATAGCTTATTGTAATTTTTAAAAAATCACTTAACTTATTATTTTATTATATATTTGAATTGATTATAAAATTTGATGGGTCCCGAGTTTGATTTCTAAAAAGAAACTAGTTATTTTTCTCTCCGAGAGGTGGCGTCAAATTTAAAAATAAAATTGTACAAAATATGGATATTCTTGACTATTTTCCATGGTTGTATAACGAAGAAGAAACCCTTCAGATATTTTAAAATGCCTTTCCTTGATCTTAAATTATCTAAGTGATAATTTTGGGACAGCTTATCCCTAATTATATTCTTGGAGTAAGCTATATGTATATGATTATAGTAATAGGACGAATGGGTATATGGAGCTGTTAACCGACCTGTAGTATTTATCTGTAAGCCTAGTGCCTAACGTTTCGAGACTTTCTGACACAAAAAGTACCTGGAATCCAATTTCGATCTAACACATCGAGTTCTTGAAGGAACATGACTAATATAGAAATCATATACTTCACTTTAAATACATGAACTCTTTAAAAACATTTTTAATTAAAAGGAAAAATGTTTGCTGCTCAGTTACCAACAACATCATCGCTAGAAATTATCAACCTAGGTATGGTCTTCGCCCATATTATTTTTTCAGAATTCTAGATTTTATTCAAAATTTCACGTTGCTGAACATTTTTCTTTCTTCTTTAGGTCTAGTCCCTAGTTCTTTATTGAAATCCGGTTTTTTTAAGCTCTCAGAAAGCAAAAAGTACTCTGTTACCTCGTTGTTTCTTTATCTTAATTTTCATCCAGAGATTGTTGCTCTGCCTATGATGTTACTGATTTAGAATCTACAAATTTTTTATAGCATGATTATTTCTGTTTTTAATCTCTAGACAACTTAATTTATATGTGATATTTATATCGTACACTACCAGCTATAAGGAAAATCACCTTGTTTTCGATCTCCTAAACTTTAACAATACATATTCACTCATTTCCTCATTCCTCTTAAATTCCTATTATTTTATTTGTGATTTCAGTGTCGAACACAACCGATAGTTTTCCTCTAGGCCAAAAAATACAATTGGTGAAAGCTTGTCTTCCAGTTTTCAAGCCATAGAAACGCTGAACATTTAGAACGCATCCATAATGGTCTTGTAGAAGATCCCAAAATTGTAGACTTTTCTTAACTTCCAATCGTTGTAGTCATACTTTTAACTTCTTTCTACGTCAGAATTTTTCAGCACACCTACTTGTCTATATATTCTGTCCTATCACTTCAACTCATTTGAAGCAAAGGTCCCACAAAACTTCAGTGAAACAAGTACTGAAAACATGGTCAAACGTATATCTAAACTTCATTAATTTTCCTTATAAATAACTACTAATTCGGCCTTAGCGGTTAATTGGTGTGAGCATAACGCATAACCTTGGTGATTCTTTCTGTCATGGATTAGCTTATTACTTTTTTTTCCTATACTTTCACATAGCTCTCACAAGCCTTTATATAATTTTCCTTGATCTCGGGATCTTGGTAGAAGGAATCTGTTTTCAAAGCATAGCGTTGTCTTTAAACTCATACGACTTATTTTTCTCCAGAAATTGTGATTTTCTATTTACTGTTACGCTAGAACTTATTTCTCTGTAGAAAATGCAATTATCTTTCTAGTCACTCCTCTTCCGGCTCTTCACCTTAATTTGGTAATAAAACTTATCAACTCTAGCTTTGTTCCTTCCTTTGCTCCTTATCCACTTAGGACGATTTGTGTGTCGTTTCTCTTTCTCATTTTCCCTCTAACTTTAACTCTTCTCTTTTTCCTTCTCGCTCTAACTTACTTCTCCCTACCATTATAATTTCTTCTGTAAATGTAATATCTGTTCTCCTAAGTTTAGCACTCAAAGAGAGTACTGTCCTACCAGTCTCCATTTTTTGGCCCTCTAAATTTATGTGGATGGGTTTGCCCCTAGCCTTGAAAAGTTGCTTAGTCTATGCCTTTTAGGATCTCCTTTCTTCAGCTCTGGAAACGAGCGCTCATTCTACCAATACCAAAAGTAGGAGTCTCCTTTTTGAACTCTTTGACTATTCTCCTATCGAAATATTCTTTAAAACTTTAAAGACTGTCCAATATTAATTATATATTTTATAAAATGACCTTTTTTATTTATTGTTAACATAATTTTGTTCGGCTTTTGCATATATATATATATATATATATATATATATATATATATATATATTATATATATATATATATTATATATATATATATATATATATATATATATATATATAATATATATATTATATATGTCACCTCCAGATGTCACCTACCTTCAAGTTATTTAATGCGGGAAAGGACACTTGTATAATAGCTAAATGTCAAAAAGAGAAAAATAAAAACATTTAATTCGAAGTTTCAAAAAAAAAAAAAAAAAAAAAAAAGCCTTCAATCATCCCAAAATTCTCTTAAAAAAAAAATCAATACGTCACTCTGGGTAATTGATATAAATTAACAGTCCTTCTGCAAGACCTGACATTCGTTACTGGGGGTTTAAATTATGAGGCAAGTTGAATGATGTTTATAAAGTCTGTTATTGATACGTTGTAAATACAGCATTTATCTGTTTCTTTTATTGAAAAATGTGCATAAAATTCAAAGGAATGATTAAACAGAAGAAAACATTTTACAAACGTTTTAGGGCTTGCTACGCCCAAGTTGTGGTCGGGGAAATATTGAAGGGACTTTTCACTAGGCGAGAAATGTCAGTAGAAGTTCTGGATTATTTCCTTTTGTACCATCAGTGGAGTAGTGGTCAACACAACGGACTTCCATCTTTTGGGCCCGGGTTCGATTCCTCGAAATTATAACATCATTGGCAGTTATATATATATATATATATATATATATATATATATATATATATATATATATATATATATATATATATATATATATATATATATATATATATATATATATATATATATATATATATATATATATATATATTGTTTCAGGCCACATTGTATGATCTAATAATTACTGAAATTTATGAAAAGATATAAAATAGCAAAGATTTAATAGTAGTATAAATATTTGTATTGTGGTTTATAGGATTAAGGAAACCTTTCACATGACCTGACCAACTGCAAAATTGGTTACCAATTCACAAGAATGATCCTATAAATCAAAATTGGGTGTCGAATGCCAAAACATAGATTTTTAAACATGGAGTTTTAAACATAGAGTTTTAAACATAGGGTTTTAAACATAGGGTTTTAAGCATAGGGTTTTAAACATAGGGTTTTAAGCATAGGGTTTTAAACATAGGGTTTTAAACAGGATTTTTTTTAAATATAGGGTTTTAGGAATAGGGTTTTAAGAATAGTGTTTTAAACAGAGTTTAAAACACTGGGTTTCAAAAATAGTTTTAGAAATAGAGCTTTAAACATAGGGTTTTAAACATAGGGTTTTAAACATAGGGTTTTAAACATAGTTTTAAACAAAAGGTTTTAAACATAGGGTTTTAAACATAGAGTTTTAAACATAGGGCTTTAAACAGAGTTTCAAACATAATGTCTTAAACATTGAGTTTTAAACAAAAGGTTTTAAAGATAGAGTTTTAAACATAGAGTATTAAACATAGGGTTTTAAACAGAGTTTTAAACATAGTTTTATACATTACTGTAAATTTTAAATTATATTTTTAAATTATTGCAAAATTTTAAATTATTTTTAAATTACTGTAAAATTTTAAATTATTTTAAATTATTGTAAAATTTTAAAGTATTTTTAAATTATTGTGAAATTTTAAATTATTTTTAAATTAATTTTTTTTTTTTTTTTTTATTTTTTTTTTTTTTTTTTTTTTTTTTTTTTTTTTTTTTTTTTTTTTTTTTTTTTTTTTTAAATTTTTTTTTAAAATTTTAAATTATTTTAAATTATTTTTAAATTTTTATTTTTAAATTATTGCAAATTTTAAATTTTTAATTATTTTCCTTTAAAGAGTTATAATTTATAATTTAAATAAAAAGATTAACAGAAATTAAACAAATAATCGAAATAATTCATGAATATTTTGTGCATGTTTTAATATTATTATTATTATTATTATTATTATTATTATTATTATTATTATTATTATTATTATTATTATTATTATTATTATTATTATTATTATTATTTATTATTATTATTATTATTATTATTATAGCCATTATTATGATTATATATTTATTTTTATTATTATTATTATTATTATTATTATTATTATTATTATTATTATTATTATTATTATTATTATTATTATGTCAGTGTTATTATTATTATTTTAAAAATTAGTTTTTTTATTTTTTAATATTAATTATTTTTATTTTTTTTTTTTTTTTTTTTTATTTTTTTTTTTTATTATTATTATTATTAAATAATAATAATATTAAAATAATTATTATTAAATCAATTATTATTATACTATTATTATTATTATTATTATTATTATTAATATTATTATTATCAGTTACTATTTATTATTATTATTATCATTATAATTATTTTCGACAATTAGTTTTCATTTTTAATTGAACACATCATTAATAAAACACCTGTTTAAAATGATTAAAAATACTGGTAGTGGTGACTAACGATAAATATCAATTTAAAAATCTTTCGATTTAATTTCTAAAATTTATTTGAATAAAAAAAAAATGTCATGAAATAATTTGAAAATGTCGATTTAATTAATTAATTTTAAAAGATCTATTTCAAAAAAAAAAAAAAAATTCGTCATATATCTTATGAACCTAAACTGATATATATATATATATATATATATATATATATATATATATATATATATATATATATATATATATATATATATATATATATATATATATATATATATATATATATATATATATATATATATATATATATATATATATATATATATATATATTTATATTACTTCTTTAAGGAGAGTGATTTTACAATTCGAAGGTGGTTGAGTGGGAGGAAATGTCATTGGAGAGAGTTAGTGAGAGCGAAAGATTAGATAACAAGAAAAGCCCAAGACTCCACCTTTTCAAGGAGAACTGTAGGAGTGATACCACCACAGTTGTGTGAAGCATACTATATAAAATTTTTGGTGAACGATTCCTTTATGGAAAGAGCAAGTAACTGGGGTGGTGTTAAGAAATTCTGAAGGAGCCTCTGAAACCCTAACCTTTTAGAAATTTTGACAGAAAGAAATTATCTGATCCTTCTATGAAAGGTCACGCGAAAGAAAACACCAGTAATATTAAAGGCAGACGAGGATTTGAACTGTGTTTTTTTAAGGATGTTATAGCTCGGATGGTTAATGTCGAGGAGAAAGATGGATGAACTGAAATTTTGAGCAACTGATAAAGCCAGTGTTTCTTCTTTCCATTTATAAACGTAAGAAAGACAAGACACTGGATACTTTATACCTCTGACATGATGTCTTTTTGAAAATTGCCACTCTTCTAGAAAATTCATTTGTTCAGTACATCTGTCTCCTAACTTAACTGGCTATCCTAAAATTTTTGACTACTTAAACCCCAAAATAAAGCACATCTCTCTCTCTCTCTCTCAAACCTTTGTCACTTACCTCACTTTAGACATTTCAATTGCGATTCTCCTTCTCTTACCCTTTTGTCTCATTCATAACTAATATTGTAAATACCCTACAAATGAGATCTGCTCTTTCTGAAAGCTCTTAACTGTATTGTTCCTGTAGCTCTTAAAACTTGTACTGTAAGTCTGAATCTTACATTGATTATTCGTTTCATCTCTAATTCTTAATTTCAAATTTTACTAAACAGGAGGCAGCCGTGCACTCGATCATCATATACCAAATAAAAAAAATAAAAAATTTCTCAATCTTCAATCTATCTGTTATATTATCGCTATACGTTCTTTTCTTATCAAAGTTTCAGAATTTTCACTAAATAAACCAAAATTTGAATTATTTAAATTTATTTTTATTTTTTTTATCTTATATTTGATTGAAAGTATCGCTTCCATAAGTAAAACTTCGATATACAAGAGTTTTATCTTCTTATCTTCCAACTTCTAGTTTGTAATCTAATATTCAAACTTTTACTTTTTAATCTTCTAATCTTCAAACTTCTAGTTTTTAATCTTCTTATCTTCAAACTTCTAGTTTGTAATCTAATATTCAAACTTCTAGCGTTTAATCTTCTAATCTTTAAACTTTTAGTTTTTAATCTTTTGATTTTCAAACTTCTAGTTTTTAATCTTCTAATCTTCAAACTTCTAGTTTTTAATCTTTTAATCTTCAAACTTCTAGTTTTTAATCTTCTTATCTTCAAACTTCTAGTTTGTAATTTTCAAACTTCTAGTTTTTAATCTTCTAATCTTCAAACTTTTAGTTTTTAATCTTTTGAATTTCAAACTTCTAGTTTTTAGTCTTTTAATCTTCATACTTCTAGTTTTTAATCTTCTGATCTTCAAACTTCTAGTTTTTAATCTTCTAATCTTCAAACTTCTAATTTTTAATCTTCTAATCTTCAAACTTCTAGTTTTTAATCTTCTGATCTTCAAACTTCTAGTTTTTAATCTTCTAATCTTCAAACTTCTAGTTTTTAATCTTCTAATCTTCAAACTTCTAGTTTTTAATCTTCTTATCTTCAAACTTCTAGTTTGTAATCTAATATTCAAACTTCTAGCGTTTAATCTTCTAATCTTTAAACTTTTAGTTTTTAATCTTTTGATCTTCAAACTTCTAGTTTTTAATCTTTTAATCTTCAAACTTCTAGTTTTTAATCTTCTAATCTTCAAACTTCTAGTTTTTAATCTTCTAATCTTCAAACTTCTAGTTTTAATCTTCTAATCTTCAAACTTCTAGTTTTAATCTTCTAATCTTCAAACTTCTAGTTTTTAATCTTCTAATCTTCAAACTTCTAGTTTTTAATCTTCTTAATCTTCAAACTTCTAGTTTTTAATCTTCTAATCTTCAAACTTCTAATTTTTAATCTTCTAATCTTCAAACTTCTAGTTTTTAATCTTCTAATCTTCAAACTTCTAGTTTTTAATCTTCTAATCTTCAAACTTCTAGTTTTAATCTTCTAATCTTCAAACTTCTAGTTTTTAATCTTCTAATCTTCAAACTTCTAGTTTTTAATCTTCTGATCTTCAAAATTATAGTTTTAATCTTCTGATCTTCAAACTTCTAGTTTTTAATCTTCTGATCTTCAAACTTCTCAGAGTACGCTAATTACTGTACTCTTCCATTTGATCTACAGAAACTGTTATGGAAGTCTGCCTTTTAACTATTAAAGAAATTAATATTAAAATTAATATTAATATTAATACAATAACTTTCTTTCCAGTACTTTATCACTTATCAATTCTGATGATAATGACTCTACTTTAAATTATTCTTCTATATATATATATATATATATATATATATATATATATATATATATATATATATATATATATATATATATATATATATATATATATATATATATATATATATATATATATATATATATATATATATATATATATATATATATATATTCTCCATGCAATACTTGCACAAATAAATATTTTTTTTTAATTAATGTGTGAAAAACTATTTTTCAGTTTTAAAATCTTCCAACACTATACTAAGAATAAATCAGTATGGATAGACAGGTAAAATGACGTTGTGTTGAAGCGTCTCATTCATTAAATTATTAGAATCGCAGTCAAAGTAAAGAAAAATACACCTGGTAACAATGCCAATCAAAATATAATAATTGAATAACGAAAAGTATATTTAAGTTCAATTTTCACCTACTGCAGGTCACAATTGCTTTAGAAATTATCTGAAAACAAGGAAAATTTCGTTCATTGCTTATTTTTTAATACATTTGCAAACATGAAGTGAGTTTGGGAGTCAGCGCATATATATATATATATATATATATATATATATATATATATATATATATATATATATATATATATATATATATATATATATATATATATATATATATATATATATATATATATATATATATATATATATATATATATATATATATATATATATATAAGATCTCTGAGATTATTTTTTTAAAGGTAAACATTATTTGCAGCAAAGATTTTTAATGTCTACGTTTTCATTCTCTTTACTTAATATGCGAGTATTATTATATTCTTT
This sequence comes from Armadillidium nasatum, assembly GCA_009176605.1. Classification (NCBI taxonomy): domain Eukaryota; kingdom Metazoa; phylum Arthropoda; class Malacostraca; order Isopoda; family Armadillidiidae; genus Armadillidium; species Armadillidium nasatum. Next base: position 58,220 of record SEYY01024356.1, on the reverse strand, counting down.
AACGTTCTCCAAATTTTAATCATGACTGGGAGAATCCAATGAATTAATAAAATTATCTTGGTCTTTTCTATATCACTGTGTAATTGTATTGATGCAAATCATGTATACGTGAATTACACGCAATAAACGAAATTGCAGTAAGAGCATCATATGGCTTTAGTGATTGGTTTCGATGTCAACACTGGTGTTAGACAGGGAGGTGTCTTGTCGCCTCTTCAGTTCTTATTTTGTGTTCTTATTTTGTATAGATAAATGTATTCAAGAGACAGGTATGGAGGAAGAGATTGGGATGTTTATGGTATATGCAGACGACATTGCGATAGTGGCTAATGAAGGATAACGATATAAGAGGGCAGGAGATATGTGACGACGTTTTGCGAAGGGAGGGCTCAAAATGAATAAGGGCAAGACAGAGGTGATGAAGGTAGCAAGGGACCAGGAAGATCTTGACATTGAACTACACGGAGAAAGAATAAAAAGTGTGACCAAGTTTAAATATTTTGGTGTGACGGTGAGCAGTGGTGGTGTTGTAATGCTAGGAAAAATAGAGGAGAGAATAGGTAAGATCTCGAAGGGAGTAGTGCAATTGTACCCTCTTCTGAAAAACACACACTTGCCAAGAAAGGTCAAAGTATTATTATACAGTACAGGGTTAAGGCTGGTGTTAATGCACGGTTCTGAAGCGTAGAGTCTCACCACAAGTCCGAGAGGATGGGTGGA
>SEYY01024356.1:42500-45000 GCA_009176605.1 Armadillidium nasatum | reverse complement strand
TAGATATATTAGTAATCTGAGTTATTATTATTAGTAATTATTATTAGTAATTATTATTATTATTATTATTATTATTATTATTATTATTATTATTATTATTATTATTATTATTATTATTATTATTATTATTATTATTATTATTATTATTATTATTATTATTATTATTATTATTATTATTATTATTAGTATTATTATTATTATTATTATCATTTTTGTTATTATTTTTATTATTATTATTATTATTATTATTATTATTATTATTATTATTATTATTATTATTATTATTATTATTATTATTGCTGTTGTCTTTATATTTATTAGTTTTTATTATCATTATTATTATTATCATTATTATTATTATTATTATTATTATTATTATTATTATTATTATTATTATTATTATTAATATTATTATTGTAATTGTCGCTGAAAATACTATTATTAATATCAGTAGTTCCAATACTATGACGGTATTAGCATTTTACAGGACTATTATTTTGTTATTTTTATATTTTTTTTCTTCATTCAATTTGTATTATTACAGCTACTATTATAATAAAAAATATTATTACTATTGTAAATGATATTAACAAGGTTAACATTGGTGCTAGTAGTATTATTAATAATATTAATATTACCACAGTTTTTATTACTTTAATTGTAACATACTATAATTTTATTTTATGAATTAAATGTCATATATGTATGAAACGTTGGGGCTCAAAGAAAACCACAGTGGTTTTGCCTATCAGCCCCTTTCCAGAGAACTAAAGAGTTCCAATATTTTTTTTATTATTATTATTATTATTATTATTATCATTATTATTATTATTATTATTATCTTTATTATTATTATTATTATTATTATTATTATTATTATTAATATTATTATTATTATTATTATAATTATGATTATTACTACTAATACTATTATTATTATTCTTATTATTTCTATTATTATTATTATTATTATTATTATTATTATTATTAATATCGTATTTTGTAGTATGGTATAGTAGAAGAGTAATTTATTTTATTTTTTTTTAATTTATTTTTTTCGTATTGTAATTAAAAACCGCTAAAATATTATTTCTGAATGAAACTTTGACATATTGAAAAATTATTATTATTATTATTATTATTATTATTATTATTATTATTATTATTATTATTATTATTATTATTATTTTCCAGGTTCTCTACTTTTCTTGGATTTTCGTTGGTAGTTCTCCTGAGTATTTTAAGTTACGCAGAAAGCAATCCGGCTGAACTGTAAGAATGAATATATGTATACATACATACTTATTTGCATACATGAGTATACAAGAACATATACAGAATATTCACGTACTATATATATATATATATATATATATATATATATATATATATATATATATATATATATATATATATATATATATATATATATATATATATATATATATATATATATATATATATATATATATATATATATATATATATATATATTATTCCAGGTCATCTAACGAAAATGAAGCATTTCAGTCTCTGAGGTAAGCATATGAAAATGACAAATATTAACCTTTTTTAAACTATTAATTAATCTTTCCCCTTAAAAGTGTTAACCTCTTTTTTCTTCTATCACCATTATATATCTGTATCTTATTAGATCTCCTCTGGTCTTACTTCTGAACGACTCTCACTTCTGGAGAGGAAATGTTTGTGGTATTCTGGTAAACTGGTAGGTGAATAGAGAATGTGTAGTCAAGGTGATTTCCTGAAGTATTTTTTTTATTTCAACTATAACTTATTACCAATGATTTAAATCTCACTCTCTTTGTGTTTATTCGACAAATGGAAGTTGTCTTCTGTGAATTACCTTCGTCTTAAAAGTACAGAAACTCGTGATTCTTAGATTTCTTCAAGGAATCTTTTAAAACCTATTTCCTCATATCTTAATCTCTTTTCTTCCTTTTTTAGCGCTTTTATAAACATGTCATCTCTATCTCTTCTTTCCTCGCTTTTTACCTTTCTTGCTTCTTCCAGGCGATTCGAAACTCTTTCACTCTTTACTAAAAATGTAATCTTCACTCAAACTTCATTTCTGTTTCGCTTCTAATTCCACTTTAGACGATTCTAGAACTATTCCTTCTTCTTCATTTTCCTAAAGTACACCTGTCCTCTCATCTGTGCTCTCACCTGTGCTTAGCATTGTAATTTACAAGATTTACTCACTTGCAGGATCTTCCATTATTTCATTCGGATAAAATATTTTTTACTTGAAGACGGATCAAATATATTTTACCCTTTCTTAGCTTCTAATCTTTCTCCTTATTATGTTAAGCTCTTTCCACTGCTGGGTCACTCCTATTATCTTCTAATCTCTGTGTTCTGTTCTAGCTTTTGTATTCTTCGGCAAGAATGACCCTCACCTGGAACGAGGAAATTTTTTTTGACATTCCGGTACTACTAGCACTGGTCGCTAGCACTGGTCGAACTTTCTGTCGTACTACTT
>SEYY01024356.1:35000-37500 GCA_009176605.1 Armadillidium nasatum | reverse complement strand
ATATATATATATATATATATATATATATATATATATATATATATATATATATATATATATATATATATATATATATATATATATATATATATATATATATATATATGGTTTTTATAAAGTATAATAATTAAATGGTGTATTTTTTTAATGCTCAGAATTGCAAGGTCAGTAAGAAGGAAAAGAGAAGATGATGACAATGATAATGACAATGATGATAATGATGATGATGGTGACGATGATGATGATGATGATGACGATAAGGATAAGGATGACGATGATGATGATGATGACAATGACGATGACGATGATGACGATGGCGATGACGATGGCAGGTAAGGAAAAATAATTTTTAAGAATTAAATTTTGCATTATTAAAAAGCGTTTCATAAATTTATCAAAAAAAAAATTTGTTATATATTATATATATATATATATATATATATATATATATATATATATATATATATATATATATATATATATATATATATAATATATATATATATATATATATATACATATATATATATAATTTAATTAACTAGAACGCGAATGACGTAGGTATTCCTAGAAATATCATATTTGTGTCTAAATATAAATACATAATTAAAATGTTAAATTCAGAGCTGTCCACCAAACCACAGGTGTTGTCTTAAATTACTCAAAATATATACTATATATATATATATATATATATATATATATATATATATATATATATATATATATATATATATATATATATATATATATATATATATATATATATATATATATATATATATATATATATATATATATATATATATATATATATATATATATATATATATATATATATATATATATATATATATATATATATATATATATATATATATATAAATAATGCTAACCTTAGTAATCACTCTCTGAATCTTGCGAATCCGACATTAATTGTTTTTGTTTTTCTGAGTTACTGAGTAGAAGCCTATGTACAAAATCGACAATTGCCACCCAAAGGTTATGGAATCGTTGCTCATAAACACGGAATTTTCTTTTAAATAAAAACTCCGCAATATCTCCTTGAAATGTTGTTTTCTATTCCTGTATCTAGGTATGTTTCCCCCTAACTTCGCTCCATATGCGTTCAGTATTCTGTATATGCGCTCATGTATCTGGGTCTATAAAATTGAATGTGTGATTGGCGGTCAGATGCTTGTAGCCTTCAATTTGTAGACAATTATAAGTTTTCCAACAATCACTGGTAATTGTTGTCCCTGGAAGAATATATTTCTTAATTATAAGCAAGAGAGTATCATGGCCTCTTGTTGGTACTGATACAATAAACGTTTTTTTACTTCCTCTCTCGAAACCACCAAATATCCATGCAATTACCTTCAATTATTCTTCCATGATTGTATTTTCTTCGGCCAATTTTAGCTTCGTCAATCTCAACTGTCTTCACTTGATCTCCTATTGCCTCAGAATGTAATGTAATGAACGCAAACCTCTATAAGGTAATTGCTCCAGTCAATAACTGTTGCAGATGAAATATGTAATTTCTTTTGTACAATACTTTGACGGGGTGACTTAAGCTGTGACCAAAGCATAACGAATTGACAAATTGTCTTCATGAGTACTTTGCCTTTATCAATAAAGGTTCCTTTCATCTGAGAAATAGACGTATTACACTGAACACCTATGCTTTACCTGTTATTATTTTGTTTATATGGAAAATTTTACACCTAAATATCCTTTTTTATTCTTCGAAATATGTGTTAAAATTACACTATGGATATTTTTTCCCAGCGGAATGACTTTATGATTGTATAGAAATTTAAGTAAATTATCTTCAGATTTACGCAATAAACATAAAAGAATTGTTTGTATTCTCACAACCTGAACGCACATTAAATGTATTTTCAGTAGAGTTACTGCAACATCCCATTTTTCACCTATAGGATTTAATTACAAATTAATTACACTTCACATATTTTTAAACGAGCAACAGTTAATACGTACACACATATTTTTACTGATTTGAAAATTTTCCCGCCGTATTATATAAATAAGGTTTGCCTAGTGTTTAGGCCTTATTTAAAAAGCCTACGGCTCTGGAAAGTTGCTAGATTTTATGTTGTGTAAATAAATATTTAAAACAAGAAATTACAAACGACACTCTACGTAATATTCTCTCTCTCTCTCTCTCTCTCTCTCTCTCTCTCTCTCTCTCTCTCTCTCTCTCTCTCTCTCTCTCTCTCTCTCTCTCTCTCTCTCTCTCTCTATATATATATATATATATATAATATATATTATATATATATATATATATATATATATATATATATATATATATATATATATATATATACTTTGTGAAACAACTTAATATAGGCTTGGCCCAAAATGCACCTAAGCCGAAAATGAAAGGAATAATATTAATTAGATAATGATAATAATAATAGTAATAATAATAATAATAATAATAATAATAATAATAATAATAATAATTATTATT
>SEYY01024356.1:17500-30000 GCA_009176605.1 Armadillidium nasatum | reverse complement strand
AATTTTCAGGCTTTCATTGCTATTTTCCCTTACGATTCTCTTCATCGTTGCGCTGATGCCTTCAACTAACAGCAATCCATTACCCGAGTAAGTTGCATATATATATATAATATATATATATATATATATATATATATATATATAATATATATATATATATATATATATATATATATATATATATAATATATATATATATATATATATATTATATACTAGCCAGAAAATGTTAGAGTCTAACGTCAGTGTGAGGTAGGGTTTATATTTGAAATAAGACGATTGATATGATAATTCGAGGTATTCAAGGGAAGTAAATTTAGTACATCAAGGTCATAATAAACATATTTGAGTCACTATGATGATGAAACAAGCAATTATATATATATATATTTGCAATGGATCATATATATATTTCACAATCTACGAAAATGATGGAAATCCTATAAAAGCAAGCGAGTAAACAATGTTGTAGGGAAAATCATTGTTCCCTTTAAACACTATTTCAATGTTCCTTAATATGTTGCTTTTTCATCTCTGTTATGAATTACTGCTTGGCAAACATTTTCCATGCCCGTAAGTATGGGTGTCGTATGATATCTTGTGGAAGGTCTTCTTATACATGCTCAAAAGCTTACTCTTCATCGCATTATGAATTCTGATGTTTTTCTGTGGAACGGATGTCTGAACTATGTTTGCCAGTCGAAAGATCTAACATAAATGTACATCATTCAAATATTCGTGGATTATTAGATATATGTGTGGTCTGGTATGATCATGCATTAGAATGAATCCATCTCTGCTGGAAGGTCAATCAAAACGACGTATGGCTCTATGGTGTTGATTGTTGATGATATAACGCTCAGCATTTTAGGCGACCATAGATCTATGTACACGCTTTCAAAGAAACGCCGCCTCAGGCCATTACTAATGCCGCTCAGTATAAAGTTCTGTATTGAATTACACACAGCATAAATTTCATTTTTCTGTTGACTCGCTCTATAGGATGTTGATCCGAGCAATAGAGACAAACACCAGACTACACCGTAAATAAGAATTTTGCTCAGTCATCAATAATCAGTTGACATGTTCTCTGGCAAATATTAATCTGGTTTTAGGATGTATCACGGATAATTTATTTTTCTCTATTGTTTTATGTGTTTCCTGTGTTTTTTATTTTAGCATTGTTTACTGTTAGTATATGAACTTTCGTGTGTTTGCGTGTGTGCGAGAGTGTGTGCGAGGTTGTGTGCGTATGTGTTCGAGTGTGTGTGGGAGTGAGTGTGTATGCTTCTTTGAATGACAAGATCGAGAGGATGTGAGGGTGGGTGTAGACGGGGACTTTCTATTGACTTTGCCAACGTCCATGGTCTTCGTGCTAATATCGAATCCGTAGAATATCACCTCTCCAATTCTCATCCTAACCTTTTGCTTCTGTCTGAGACCCAGCTGGACAGAGATTCTTTCACTAACAATCTCAATGTCTCTAACTACATCTTTTTTCACAATTTCCGACTAAATGGAAGAGTCTGTTCCTATATTAACTTTAACACTTCTGTTACAAGTCTCGTAAATCTTGAATATCCTAATTTCGATGTTTTATGGCTTAAAATCTGTCTTCCTACTACTACTATTATCTTGTATTTCTGCTACTGCTCCCTTAATGGAACAGATTTTCCAATTATTTTTCTAAATCTAACTACTTCTCGCGAGACTGTTACTTCTTCTTATCCAAATATTAAAATCCTCTATTTAGAGGATTTCAAAGTATACCACACTGAGTGGTTGAGCTCCTCTCATACTGATTTAGGTGGGAAGGAGGCCAAATCATTTAACATTCACAACGATCAGGAGCAGTTGATTAGGGAACCCATAAAGTTCCAGATCGTCCTAACCAGTTCTTGAGCACACTTGATTTATCCTTCAAGATATAAATACACCATTTTCCTTCCTATCATTAACTCTGACCATAATCTTATTGCTCTTAATTATAATGCTTTCTCTCCAACAGCTGCAACATGCCCTAAACGCACTTTCTGGCACTTTAGGCGGGCTAATTGGGGAGCAATAAGTCGCTTCTTTGCTAACTACCACTGAAGTGAATCTTGCTTTGGCTCGAGGGACGCTTCGATCTTTGCTGAAAAGGTAGGGGCCGTGATCCTTGATGGGATGGGCAGATTCATTCCATCTTCAACTGAATCTTTTTCTCCTCAAAATCCACGGTTCGATGGCAACTTTTCTCTTGCCCTTCGTGAGAGAGACAGTGCTTATCGTGAGTGGAAAAACTCTCCTTCTCCTATCACTCCTGCTAATTTTCATTCAGCTCGGAATCGTTGCAGGGATGTCCTTCGACGGACTAAGCTTGCATTCACTAAAAGGAAGTGCGCTGACCTCCATAGTTCTCCCACTCATAAAAATTTATGATCTCTTGCCAAAAATATCTCTAATAACTTCTGTAAATATGCCTTTCCTCCTCTTATTCACTCTGATGGTTCTGTAGTTAATACTCTCTCTGAAAAGGCTAATCTCTTCGGCCTCCTTTTTTCATTTAATTCCACGCTGCTCGATTCTGGCATTCCTCCTACTACTACTTCTTATCTCAGGTATTCCATGTCTCTACCTGTGATTTCTCATGATTGAGTGCATAGGATCATGGAATCTATGAACGCCAGGAAGGCAAGTGGTCCGGATGGCATTACCCCCCTTTTTGAGTGAGTGTGCTTTCGAGTTAGCACCTGTCCTTGTTCAGCTCTACTTTCTATACCTTAAAACTAATACTTTCCCTCAATGCTGGAAACGGGCCTTTGTTCAGCCAATCTCAAAAAAAATATAGCCTCTCTGACCCTTCCAACTATCGATCTACAGCTTTCACTTGTTTCTATCTAAAATTTTTGAAGCTCTCCTCAACTCTCATTTTCTGGATCATTTGGAGTCTCTTTCTTTTCTCTCAGATCACCAGTATGTCTTTCGACTTTCGAGATGAACTGGTGACATACTTTCCTATCTTATTGATCTATCGTCTTTTGCCCTTAGGGACCTTTGGGAGTCTTGTGTGGTAGAACTTGACATATACAAGGCTTTTGACCGGTTTTGGCATGCGCCGCTGCTCTCCAAGCTCCCTTCCTTTGGGTTTCCTCCTTCTCTTTGCTTACTCTTGTCTAGTTTTCTCTCAAATCGCTCCATTTTGGCACTTGTAGATGGAATGACCTCTTCTTTTTTTACTGTCAACTGTGGTGTTAGTCAACCTTCTGTTTTATCTACAACTTTATTCTTACTTTTCATTAACGATCTTCTCATCTGTGCTTCTAACTCTGTTCACTCTTATGCTGATGACTCAACTCTCCATTCTTCTACTCGTTTCAAATCTGCTTCCTCTTTTGTTTCTAAAATTGCTTCTCGTCTTCAACTTTTCAGTTCTATTCTTGTCGATCTGGATGGGATTTACCGGTGGGGTCATAGCAACCTTGTGAAATTCAACTCTTTAAAAACTCAACTTCTTCACATTTCCCTCTCAAAAACACCTCCCAAGTTTCGTATCTCTCGATGGTTCTCCCGTCTCACGTCTTTTTAATTAAGCTAAACATAAACAACAAATTGTCTTGGAAACAACATATCACAATGGTTGCTAAGGCGGCCTCTAAGAAGCTGGGAATACTATTCAGGTTGCGAGAATTTTTCTCTTCTGAATAGTTACTCCAATTATATAAGGGTCTTATTCGCCCTTATATGGAGTATTGTTCTCACATTTGGGGGGGCTTCGGTTCCTCCACTCTTATGGATAGGGTTTTGTCTAAAGTTAAAGATTAATAAACTGTCTCCTACTTTCAAACTCTCTTGACCCTCCATAATTGCGACGTGACGTTGGCGTACTATCTCTTTTCTATAGGTACTACAATGGCAGGTGCTCGAGGAAATTGGCCTTTCGCATTCCTCCACCATTGCGTCGTCCTCGTTGCACAAGCAGTGCCCTGCTTTCGCAAAAAATTTGTGTGAATGCTGGAAACCCCAGGCTTGCCCGTCGTGGTGCTTCCTCCTTTCCATCTATTTTTCTTCTTGTATTTAATCTTCCTCTCTTCAAGGCTTCCGTCTGTGCCTACCTGAGGGATGTGCGTTAGATTCGAGTCTGAGTGGGTGTGCCTCCTCTTTGAAAAGAGCTTCGTCCATGAGTGGTGATAGATCCTAAAAATTAAAAAAATTATCGTGGCCCGAATACTATCATTCCATGATCATAATTTTGTTCGACAAGTATATTTTGAATATGTAGATTTGTATATGTTTTAACGGTGATGAAAGCTTTTATATCACTTTTGTAAAATTCTTGAAATGTTCCAGTTTTGGAAACAAATGAGAAGAGAACAAAGTTTAGCTTAGAAGTTTGTGTAATTGGGTAGAAGTGGGGCTTTTCTTAGAGTCATCGGCCTTGGTTGAAATCAATTAAGAAAGGGACTTTTAGAAGGAAGACAGTGTTAGGGTTGTTCTTAAAAATCAACAAGAAAACCGTCAAAAAGATAAAAAAAAATAATTCAAAGGATTAAGAAAAGATTCTAATTTAATTAATAATTATTAAGAATATATCAGAGCTTTATAAATCAATAAATATAATTGCCATAATTTTGTTAATAAACTATTTACTTGAATAATCGTTTGCTGCGTATCTCTTGTAGATGCTACGTCCTTAAATATATAATATTTCTATTATAAAAAGGGAAGTCTTTTTTCACTTTTATAATTTTCAGTTTCTATTTTTTCAGAAACGAAAATGGAGCTCAAAACATAAATGAAGAAGGAGAAGAGGAAGGGAAGGAGGAGGAGGGAAAGGGAAAGGAGGAGGAGGAGGAAAAGGAAGGAGAAGAGGGAGGGGGAGATGAGGAGGAGGAGGAAGAGGGAGGGGGAGAGGAGGAGGAGGGGGAGGGAGGAGGAAAGAAGAAGGGAGGGGGAGAGGAGGGGGAGGAAGAGGAAGAAGAAGAAGAAGAAGAGGAAGAGGAAGAAGAAGAGGAAGAGGAAGAGGATGATGATGATGATGACGATGACGATGAAGATGATAACACGATTATGATGATAATGTTTGCGGTACATGATGATTAATATGAAACAGTCTTTAAATATATATATAGGCTTTTGTGATGAAAATAAATGTGCTGAATCAGGACAACTAGAAGAAAAAACATTATAAATTTTGTTTACAAATATGTATATATATATATATATATATACATATATATATATATATATATATATATATATATATATATATATATATATATATATATATATATATATATATATATATATATATATATATATATATATATATATATATATATATATATATATATATATATATATATATATATAAGCTTTTTTAAGTGTAAAATAAAATATTTAAACGAATTTCTTTTATTATTATTCACTAATCTATTTTTCGGGTACTGAGAATATTTTTTGCATGGACGCCATTTCCAGTGTTTAATCTTAGCTTAATTAAACTCTAACAAAACTTCAAAAAAAAAAAAAATATAAACATAATCAAGATTCAAAATCAAAACTAATTATATTAGTAACTATCATTATGCCCTAGAAAAAACTCATCAGCTTGATGAATAACTAAAATGACTAATTAGTATAAAGAAACCATTTGTACCGAGACATTTTCGATGGTGGCAAAACAAAAACTATGGTTAAAATGGTTACGTTTTGAATTTCTTATAAAAACAAGTTTAGGAAAGGCAACTCATTTAACTATGGTTCAGGCAATATGCAAAAAATGTCATATAATTAAAGGCAGAGAGAACATGTAGTAAAAACCACTCTTTCATTAACATATAATTTTTTATGATAAATAATCTGAACTGACTGATGTAAGGTAAGAAGGGATGCTGTAATGAATTGTATTCTCTTGACCATGGAAATTATGCAATATACCTGGGATGCAATATTCTGGGATGTCGATTTATATTCACTAAAGCGATTTGGGTAAATTTTATCATTTTTGGCTTATCCGAAATGCTTCGTCTCTGGCAGTGATTGAGAAAATGGTAAATTTTATGTGATTGAGTAGAGTTTAGCGTCAATTCTTAGAGTAATTGGCCAATGACTTTGGTAGGCATCAAATGAGCATGATTTATCCAGCCCAAAAGCAGAGTATGAGACTCTTTCTAAAAATTTGCAAAAAAATAATAATAATAAAAAAAGTAACAGAAATATTAACTTTCAAGAACATAAATAAATAACTTTAAAACATTAGCAGAAAACATTAAATTATTTAATATATAATTAATTAAGGAAATAACATTTTGAAAAAAAAAATTAAAACTTAACGTAATAAAATTATACTTCGCTCTTACTAATGCTAATAATTTTTCTTTATTTTAAATAAGCATTTATTATGTATTCTCTGCATATGTTACGTCGTTTAAATAGGTAATAAGCTTATATAATTAAAAGGTTAATCATTATTACTTTTTTTTTTTTTAATTTATAGTTTAATGTTTATATTTCAGAAAAACTTCAAAATGGAGGAATCCAGAAGCTCAAAATCATAAAGAAGATGACAACAACAAGGACAAAAAGGAGAAGGAAGAGGAAGAGAAGGAGAAAGAGAAAGAGGATGAAGAGGAGAGGGAGAAGAGGAAGGAAGAGAAGGAAAAGAAGAAGAGGCAGAAAGAGGAGGAGAAGAGGAAGAAAGAGGAGGAGAAAAAGAAGAAGGAAGAGGAGAAGGAGAAGAGAAAGGAAGGGGAGGAAGAGAAGAGAAAGGAAGAGGAGGAAAAGAAGAAGAGGAAGGAAAAGGAGGAAGAGAGAAAGAAAGAAGAGGAGGAGAAGAGAAAGGAAGAGGAGGAGGAGAAGAGGAAGGAAGAGGAGGAAGAGAAGAATAAAGAAGAGGAGGAAAAGAGGAAGGAAGGGGAGGAGGAGAAGAGGAAGGAAGAGGAGGAAGATAAGAGGAAGAAAGAGGAGGAGGAGAAGAAGAAAGAAGAGGAGGAGGAGAGGAAGAAAGAAGAAGAGGAGGAGAAGAGGAAGAAAGAGGAGGAGGAAAAGAGGAAGGAAGAGGAGGAGGAAAAGAGGAAGGAAGAAGAGGAGGAGGAGAAGAAGAAGGAAGATGAGGAAAAGAAGAAGAAAGAAGAGGAGGAGGAGAAGAAGAAGGAAGAGGAGGAGAAGAAGAGGAAAGAAGAGGAGAAGAAGAAAAAAGAGGAGGAGGAGAAGAGGAAGGAAGAGGAGGAGGAAAAGAGGAAGGAAGAAGAGGAGGAGAAGAGGAAAGAAGAGGAGGAGAAGAAGAAGAAAGAAGAGGAGGAGGAGAAGAGGAAGGAAGAGGAGGAGAAGAAGAGGAAGGAAGAGGAGAAGAAGAAAAAAGAGGAAGAGAAGAAGAGGAAGGAAGAGGAGAAGGAAAAGAAGAAAAAAGAGGAAGAGGAGAAGAAGAAAGAAGAGGAGGAGAAGAAGAGGAAGGAAGAGGAGGAACAGAAGAAGAAAGAAGAGGAAGAGAATAAGAGAAAGGAAGAGGAGGAGGAAAAAAGGAAGGAAGAGGAGGAGAAGAAGAGGAAGGAAGAGGAGGAGAAGAAGAAGAAGAAAGAAGAGGAAGAGGAGAAGAGGAAGAAAGAGGAGGAAGAGAAGAAGAAAGAAGAGGAAGAGGAGAAGAGGAAGGAAGAAGAGGAGAAGAAAAAAGAAGAGGAGGAGGAGAAGAAGAAGGAAGAGGAGAAGAAGAAGAAGGAGGAGGAAGAGAAGGAGGAGGAGAAGAGGAAAGAAGAGGAGGAGGAAGAGAAAGAAAAGATAGAGAAAGAGAAAGAGGAGAAAGAAAAGGAGGAGGAAAGGAGAAAGGAAGAGGAGGAGAAAAAGAAGGAGGAGGAAGAGAAGAAGAAGGAAGAGGAGGAGAAAAAGAAGGAGGATGAAGAGGAGGAGGAGAAAAGTAAGGAAAAGGATGACAAAGATGAGGAAGAGGAGGAGGAAGAAGAAGAAGAAAAGGAGGAGAAGGAAGATGTTACGACTTCTGCTGTTGATGGTGTTGACGAGAATGGTGACAACGATGATGATGATAATACTGTTGCCGCGACTTCTACTACTGATGTTGCTGATATAGATGATAATGTAAATGAAGAAGTCGAGGTTGTTTCTATTACTTCTTCTGCTGGTACTGCCACTAATGTTGCTGATATAGATGATAATGAAAACGAAGAAGACGAAGCTGGTGCTACTACTATCGTTACTATTGGTGCTGGTTCTAGTGTTACTGCTAATGTTGTCGATAAAGATGATATTGAAGACGAAGAAGACGAAGGAGACGAAGAAGACGAAGGAGACGAAGAAGACGAAGAAGTGGAGGTTGTTACTATTACTTCTTCTACTGCTGGTGCTGCCACTATTACTACTACTGATGTAGCTGATATAGATGATAATGAAAACGAAGAAGGCGAAGCTGGTGCTACTACTACTATTGTTACAACTGGTGCTGGTTCTAGTGTTACTGCTAATGTTGCTGATAAAGATGATATTGAAGACGAAGAAGACGAAGAAGTCGAGGTTGTTGCTATTACTTCTTCTACTGTTGGTGCTGCCACTATTACTACTACTGATGTAGCTGATATAGATGATAATGAAAACGAAGAAGACGAAGCTGGTGCTACTACTACTATTGTTACAACTGGTGCTGGTTCTAGTGTTACTGCTAATGTTGCCGATAAAGATGATAATGAAAAAGAAGAAGACGAAGAAGTCAAGGTTGTTGCTATTACTTCTTCTACTGTTGGTGCTGCCACTATTACTACTACTGATGTAGCTGATATAGATGATAATGAAAACGAAGAAGACGAAGCTGGTGCTACTACTACTATTGTTACAACTGGTGCTGGTTCTAGTGTTACTGCTAATGTTGCCGATAAAGATGATAATGAAAAAGAAGAAGACGAAGAAGTCAAGGTTGTTGTTATTACTTCTTCTACTGCTGGTGCTGCCACTAATGCTACTACTAATGTTGCTGATATAGATGATAATGAAAACAAAGAAGACGAATCTGGTGCTACTATTATTGTTACTACTGGTGCTGATACTAATGTTACTGCTAATGTTACTGATAAAGATGATAATAAAAACGAAGAAGACGAAGAAGTAGAGGTTGTTGTTATTACTTCTTCTACTGCTGGTGCTGCCACTAATGCTACTACTGATGTTGCTGATATAGATGATAATGAAAACGAAGAAGTCGAAGCTGTTGCTACTACTATTGTTACTACTGGTGCTGCCACTAATGCTACTTCTGATGTTGCTCACATAGATGGTGATAACGAAGACGACGAGGTTGCTGCTGCTACTACTACTGTTACTGCTGTTGCTTCTGAGGATAAAGATAACGACGATGCTGAAGCCGATAAAGATGATGATGATGATGATGATGATGATGACGATGATGACGATTGGATAATAATGATGGGGATGGTGGTTGTGGGAAATTAATGACATGCTAATAGGGTCATGAAAGTATACAGATCTATATGGCATGCTAGCATTTAAGAGATATTAGATTAGGCAACATCGATATCGTAAGTTTAAAAATTTTATAAATAATTAGCAGAATGTAAATTTGAATTTTAAATATCTCATGAAAAATAAAGTTAAATTTAAATATATGAGTATAACTAAGCTTTTTTTGAAAAAAAAAAAAAAATTATGTGATTTTCACGAGATAGATCTTAAAGTGATGATGCAAATTTCTCTGGTATAAATTTTGTTTTTCTCGAATTAGTTCCAAATTTCACAGTTTGATGTAGTTTCCAAAGAAAGTCAAATTTCTTGTGGAATGTAATTTCCACTTTCAGTAGGATTCTAAATTTAGTCAAGTTTGATTCTTATTAAAAAACCAGTTTTAGTTTTCCAGGATCGGTTCGACGATTTTAAAAGAATATCAATCAGAAGAATGATTTTTAACATTTCTTCAATTAAAAAAAAAAAAAAGAGAAAAATCACAGAAGTAAAAAATTCGCTCTTCGATTTCCTCTCAAATACTTTTACATTTCGTGACAATTTTTAAAGGCAAAAAATGAATTTATTGAATCTAGAAAACTACAAAGACAAAATTTATTTTAAAGTTTTCATATTTTGTGTCAATGTAATAATAATAATAATATATATATATATATATATATATATATATATATATATATATATATATATATATATATATATATATATATATATATATATATATATATATATATATATATATATATATATATATATATATATATATATATATATATATATATATATATATATATATATATATATATATATATATATATATCCTCTGGTGATTGAGTTGGGAAAATACCGGAAATCTGGTCGTTAATGATCAACATGTCCCCATTCACGGTGTCCAAAAGTGTGCAGGTCAAAGAAAGTTGGGAAAACAGATAAAGGGAGTGTGTTCCAGACTTTACCAGTAGAGTACATGAAAGATTGAGCATAGTTGATAAGTCTGGGGTCGGAGAGTTGAACAGAAAAAGGGTGAGACTGTGTAGAAAGTGGTGTCCCACGAACCCTTCTCAATGGAGGACGTATGCGACAAGAAAGTTCAAAAGAGCAGTATTCGATTTAATAGCGAAAGTGTAAAGAGAATGACGCAACAATCCAACGAGCAGAATGAGATTGGAGAGAGTTAGTAAGAGAAAAAGAGTTTATAAGACGAAGAGCTAAGACTTCACCTTTACGAGATCTGTATGTGTGGAACCACCCCAGATGTGTGAAGCATACTCCATAAAAGGGCGATCAACACCTCTATAAAGAGAAAGCCACTGGGGTGGCGTAGAAAAATCACGAATTCGCTTCAGAACACCCAACCTTTTAGAATTTGTTAAGAAAGAGAAGTAATATGATCTTTCCAAGAAAGATCACTAGAAAAAGAAGCGCTCAGAATATGGAGGACAGATGAATGTTTGGGTCGAGTGTTTTCGAAGAAGATGTCATAATTGTGTGGAAAATTTTGTCGAATGGAAAGATGGAGGAATTGATTTTTTGAGACATTGTAAACGACCATGTTTCTCTGCCCCAGTATGAAATATGAGAAAAGGAGTAAAGAAGGGTGGAGTCGTCAGCATAGGAGTGGATAGATGATGAAGAAATAGAAAGAAGTCATTATTGAAAAGTATAAAAAGAATTGGGGATAGAACAGATCCCTGTGAAACACCACTATTTATAGATTTAAAGGGAGAATTGTGACCTTTTACAAGAGCTGTTATAGAACATCCAGGAAGGAAATCATAGAGAATGTCTTAGATAGAATGATAGATTCCGAAAGAGGGAAATTTAGAAATCAAAGCTCTGGGCCAGACTCTGTCGAAAGGTTTCGATATGTCCAGCGCTACAGCAAAAGATTCACCGAAACACCGAATGGCGGAGGACTAAGAGTCAGAAAGAAGGCAAAACAGATCACCAGTAGAGTGTTCTTTACTAAAGCCATACTGGCAATCGCGATCAGAGATAAGATTTGATTAAGTAAGGTTATATATATATATATATATATATATATATATATATATATATATATATATATATATATATATATATATATATATATATATATATATATATATATATATATATATATATATATATATATATATATATATAAATACTATGAAAGATTTTGTATAATAAAAAAATTTCCTTTCCAAGCTGGTCTTTTATTTTTATAACCTATTCTGATTGTTAAAAAAAATAATTCAATAATTTAGTATTTTAAAACGATTAATTATTCTTCATAAAATTTCAAATACTTTTTATTAATTAATAATATCAAGATTCAAAATAATAGGTAAGTATTCAGTTGTTATCAATCTGTTCTAGAAAGTTATTGTATTAACTTATCACCAGAGTTTTTGTTGTAAATTGATGGTGGATTATAAAGAAACTTAAATTAAGGCTAAAATGCTTACTTTTTGAACTTCATCAAAAATAGGGTTCTCAATATAATTAAACCAATTTAGAAAGTATAACCAAAGTTTACCATATAATAAGTAACAGCACTTATGCCTTTTCTATTAAAAAAAAAAAAAAAACTCTTTCCTAAATTGAACGCGTATGGATGACGTCACATTTTTAAACTGTACTTCTAGTTATAACGGCAAGATGGAACTTCTCATAATGTCTGTGGAAATCTGTATATTTATTGGAAGTAGCTTTCATTTTATGCCGTATAAATAATTATATTTTTTAAAGTGTTTAGCAGTGTAATTTTGAACAAATCATATTTTAAATAATAATTTTTTTATTTGACAATTAAGTAAACATACTACAGCTTTCAAAAATGTTAGATACAAATTGCAAATCACTTTGTTCGTAAATATGTGAAGCCAAAATTCATTTTGGGCCCTAATTGTTTTGACTAAAAACTAAACTTCTAATGAGAAAAAAAGAGTTTTTACTTGTTTGCTTGAAGTAATATTAAGATATTTTCTTATGCACTAATGTTTTTTGTTTGCTTGAAATAATATTAAGATATTTTCTTATTCACTAATGTTTTTTGT
>SEYY01024356.1:10000-15000 GCA_009176605.1 Armadillidium nasatum | reverse complement strand
AAAGATCGAAAAAAGAGTTATTTATAAATTTATTGTATTTAATTAGTTAAAATTAATTGTTTTATACATTCTTTTGATTTATCAACTGCAAAGATATAAAATTTTTACGGTTCTTAATCGTTTGTGAAAAGATTAATAAGACCCTTGTAAAAGTTTTATAATTACTGAAAAGATAAAATTAAAATTTTTAAAATAAAATTTTAAAATGCTTTCGAGAACATTATCTTCAACATTGTTGCTAATAATAAATATTTAAAGTTGTATCCTTAAGCCGCCATGTTGCTTGTTCTTATATTACTAGTGATTCATACTTTCAGAGAGGGACATATTTAGTAATCTAAATTTTAAAACTAATATATAATAGCTAAACATTCTTGATTTAATTGAACATATTTGATTTAAACATTAATTTTAATTAAACATTCTTGATTTATTTAAACATTTTCTTTTTTCAATTGAAATAGAAACTGGTTGAAGAAAGAATTAAAATTTCTTAATAAACATGAGGTATATATATATATATATATATATATATATATATATATATATATATATATATATATATATATATATATATATAATATATATATATATATATATTATATATATATAATTAAAATTAAAAAAAAAAAAAAAAAAAATTAGTTTTTACTCGACGGAATGAAAAAGAAAAAAAATTATTAAAAATTATTAAAAATTATTAAAATATAAAATTTTACCTTCAAAGTAATGTAAAAATTAAAACTTAACTTTTGTTCTTCGAATTGAGCAGTTAATAATTTAAATATTTATTTAAAAAATTACTACAGTTCATATTGACAAATTTGCCCAACAAATTGACCTTGTTTTTAAAAACCCCTATTTTGACTAATTTCATTTTAAAAGTTAAATAAAAATATCAGTAAGTAATTTTACGAAGTATCTCTAATCACATTAATTAGTTTACTATATCTATTTTGATATATAGTTTCAATTATTTCTTTTTCTCTATATAAAAATATTAAAATTGTAGTTTTATATACGTATATTAACGAAAAAATCTGTTATAAATGGACGAAAATATTTACTTCATAATTTTTTTTTTTTTATTTCGAAAATTTTGTCTAGTAAGTATAAAATATCAATAAAGCAGATAAAAACTTAAAAATAAAACTAGTGAGCGATTCTTATGAGAAAATTGTTTAATTTATTTACTTTAATTTATTGGTAAATGTTGGTCTTTGAAAAGAAGGAACAAATATCGGGAATATTTGTAACTAATGTTGTGTAGCCTATAAATTTATTTATCAGCCTCAAACTTCTGCTCTCGTTCCATTTTAAAATGTCTAACCCCGCCCACGTTACTATGCCCCGCCTCTGTCATTGTCTTTAAAAATTATGACAAAATCCTTCTCCAGACAAATTCATTGTAATATCCAAAAAAAATTTTTCCCTCTTCCACCACCCAAAAAAAGTTTCATTTTCTCTGCGTCAACTCAATAATTACAGACTTCTTGCTCCAGAGCCTTATTTGTAATGTTCAATTTCAAATATTTTCAGGTTCACTATTCCTTCAGTTATATTCTTTGGTCTTGTGATCATGGCAACGGAATGTATCCCTATTATGAAATTGTATTGGTTCGTGAAAGAAAGGTAAATTTGCTATTTTACGAGAAGAGTTAGTATAGAAATAAATAGTATATATAAATTAGAATTAAATTTAAATATAAAATATGCAGGATATAATTTTTCAAATAAAAGCAAAAGTTCATAGAAATAATATTCAAGAATTTTAAAGTTTTAGGTAATAACTGTCCAAGGTTTTTACTGCACAGCTAAAGAAATTGGACAAAAGACTTAAAATATTTTTTTAATATCAAAGGGAAAAACATTAATATAGCCTATATTTTTTAATTTTTCTTGTAAATTAAAAAAAAAAAAAACTAAAACCCTATTTTTTCAGGATTTCTGATGTAGCTCACATTAAGAAAAGACAATATCAACGAACTGAGGATTATGATAATGCTCTTGTTGAATATGTGCATGAAGAAGATATGCAGTACCCTGGCGACGATAGTGACAATTATGAAGATCAGAATGAAGATGGTGACAGTTTTGAAGATCAGAACGGCGACGTGGATTTCAAGAATGTTGTAGATCTGTCAGATGAGGATTGCGTGTGAGAATGAACGATCTGTCAGACGAGGATTGTGAGAATGACGAAGATCTGTCAGACGAGGATTGGGAGGATGAAGATCATCAGTCGGACGAGGAATGTGAGAATGATGAAGATCAGTTTGATAATGATGGTGACAATAAAGAAAGTCACGTCGCTGTCAGTAAAAATAGTGAAAATCAGACCTACGGAAATAGTTATAATGATAGTGAGCAAAATGAATTTGAGATTATCAATGTTGATGGTAATAATCAAATTCATGATAAAAAAAATGCCTTATCACCTCGAATTATGATGACGTGAAATATTTGAGTGGTATATAGTATAGTCATGAAAATGATATCAATTTAAAAAAAAACAACAACTACTAACTACTACTACTACTACTAATAATAATAATAATAATAATAATAATAATAATAATAATAATAATAATATATATATATATATATATATATATATATATATATATATATATATATAATATATATATATATATATATATATATATATATATATATATATATATATATATATATATATATATATATATATATATATATATATATATATATATATATATATATATATATATATATATATATATATATATATATATATATATATATATATATATATATATATATATATATATATTAAGATTTATATTTTTTTACCTTTAATTAAATTGAATTTTTATTGAACGCTTTTAATATTGCAAATATTAGACAAAAAGCACAAAATATTTATAAGTAGAAAAATTCTTCGTTATTTTTAATTATTCCATTAAACATGAGTATGTGTTAAATTGCAATTTATATAATATAAAAGTTTGCTAAAAGAAAATATTTAACGTTTGTAGTAAAAACTAAGAATTATTCTTCACAAATAAACCTCAGCTATTTTATGATTGTTTAAAATATTCTTCATTGCAATACTTTTATTACTACCATTTATTCTCTTGAAATTGAATAAATATTTTGAAGTTTTCATAAAAAGGTTAATCACTGAAGATTTTCGGCTACAGAATAGTTTTTTTCACACTTTTCTTTAAAGCCCCGTTTCCTCTCTTCCCCTTTTCTTTGACATTTCAGGATGCATTTACAATTAGTATTGTAAATCGTTTCTATAAAATATAATAAATTGGATTGTTAGTTCATTGATATCTTTAATAAATAAAGGGAAAGTTTTGAAATTTATTTATTTTCTTATATAGATGCATATCTAATCCTATTTTCTTTGATATTCCTAATAATTTATATTATAATTTTCAACAGTTAACATAAATTTATTATTATAGTCATTTTTATGCTTTCGTTTGTAATTTGTTATATACCTAATTAAAATTTTATAGAATTTTATCAATCCTCATTTTTTTTACAACTAAAATTTTTAATTCCTATTTCTAACCAATGTTTTAGTCATTTCCTTTCATGGGTGCCATGTTTACAGGTAATTACGAAAAATTTCAATACATCAATAGCAATACATCAGTGTTAAACTGATTGTATTAGTGTTTTTGAAAATATCAGTGTTAAACTAAACATCTCTTCTAAATTTAATTCCTTTATCTTTCTTTTTAATGTTCCTATCTTTATTTTCTAAAAAGCAAAAGTTTAAGAGAGAAACTATAGGAGGATGTGTAAACTGACTTGAAGTTTGAATTTAACCACGAAACAATTCTCGAAAATAGACATTTATAGAGTGATTTTAAGAAGGGTAAGTAATACATTTACAATGTTTCAAATTCAAATTTTAATGCAACTTCGAAAAATTTAATTTAGTTTTTTTTTAATTCTAGGAAACAAATATTTCAGTATTCCTTATTTTTATTTTTATTTAATTATATATATATATATATTATATATATATATATATATATATATATATATATATATATATATATATATATATATATATATATATATATATATATATATATATATATATATATATATATATATATATATATATATATATATATATATATATATATATATATATATATATATATATATATATATATATATATATATATATATATATATATATATATATATATATATATATATATATATATATATATATATATATATATATATATATATATATATATATATATATATATATATATATATATATATATATTATATATATATATATATATATATATATATATATATATATATATATATATATATATATATATATATATATATATATATATATATATATATATATATATATATATATATATATATATATATATATATATATATATATATATATATATATATATATATATATTATATATATATATATATATATATATATATATATATATATATATTATATATATATTATATATTATATATTATATATATTATAAAAACTATTACCCTGCTCTTTCTTAAACATAGAACATATGATGATAAAAGTGGGAGGAGTCTCAGGAATTGATACACGTCAATGACGTCATCATGGCTAACAATCGGGAGTCTCTCTTGTCGAAAATAGAGCATGACTCTTCTTCATTTATGTTATTATAAATATAAATGTAATTTTCTGATTCGTTGTTGGTCTTATGTGATAGAAAATTTGTCTTATCAATATAAATTGGATTATTTAAGGTAAAATTTAATTTTTATGCTTTATTTTATTGTAAATATGATTTCGTAAGTTGATGAGAACTCACTGTCATGTAGAATTGTGAGTTTAAGGTTTACTTGAATATTCCAAATTATAAAGTCCTTAAAGTTTAGTTATTGTCAGGATATTATGGTAGAAATAATGTTCAAACACTTTGTTTTAGCTTTAACAATGTGTTAATTGAAGTAAACAATTT
>SEYY01024355.1:127500-130531 GCA_009176605.1 Armadillidium nasatum | reverse complement strand
TTATAATCATAGAAGTGGTAGTTCTAGTAAGAGTTCAAAAAAAAGAAGTTATATCAATTTGCTTGAATAATTTCTATATCCCGTTGAATTGAAAGCACTTAATCATAAGACAGAAGAAAAAGTTGCAGAGAGAAATCATACTTAAGACAAAGCCAAAGTCTGAAGCATTTTCCAAAGAAGGTTTGAGATTTATGTCTTCCATTTTTCATACCTATCAAATGAGACCTCGAAAAACTTTATATTTTCTGTCTTTTATCTAATGGATGTCTTCTTTACATGACAAAGAATCTTCGATATAAATGTATATAATATATATAAGTAATATGATATACTATATTATATAATATATATATATATATAATATACATAAAATATATATATATATAATATATATAAGATATATATATATATATAATATATATATATATATAATATTATATTTTATATATATTACTATAATATAAATATATATATAATATATATAAATATATATATTGTGCTCAAATCCCAAGCGATTGTCTTTAAACTTGGTTTAGCCATTAAAATAATAACTAAATAATATCTAAAAAATTTTATTTTGATCTTTCGACAAAGATCTTTAAATATTTACATAATTTGAATCTTTTTTTTTATCTCATTGAATTTTTTTCCTAATTAATTTTATGCTTTTTCATTTAAAAATATAACATGCAAAATTATCGAAATTTTTTGAGAAATTCCCTTTCAGAAAAACAAAAATCGTCATTTTTATTTTAACAGAGAAGGATTTTAAATATGTTCTTTTACATTATTTGAAGATTATTTTAGTATACATTTCACATTCTATATTACAAATCTTATAATTAAGCAATAGAATATCCTTAATAACATTATTTATTAACCTTATAAAAATGATGTGCTTTTAATTCAAATAAAACATAAATTGTTACACAATTTGCTCCTCATTACTATTATACCAATATCATTAATACCATTTATTCACCAAAATATTATGTATAATATATATATATATAGGTATAAATATATATATATATATAGTATATATATTTAATTATTATATATAATCCTACTAATATATATATATATTAATATATATAATATCATCTAAACTATGAACTAAGATCAATAGTCAATCATACAAGCATGCACAAAAATATGAGATTGGGAGGACCAATGATATCAAAGGAAATGTGCTCAGTGGAAGATGACATAACGCATCTAAAGTAAATTACAAGAAAGAGATGAAGGAGAGAGCCTTCCTAAAAAGGAAAAAATTTTATATCATTATATTCGTTATTTTTATTGTTTTTCCGTGTTTATTGATGAATTTTTCTTACTCTTTGCACCAATCTTGAAAATAATCCTAGTTATGGATTGAAACGAACATTGATCATGTTAAGATTAATGTCAAAGATTTATGGATTAATTTTACATCTGATTATTTTGACTTGATACTGTATTTTAAGTCAATATAATTTTCTCATTATCATGCTATATCATCTTAGCCATCTTTTATAATATATATATATAAATATATAATATATATATATATATATATATCAGGATTAATTCTATTACCTATAAAAATAAAAAAAACTTGCTTAAAAAAAAAACATTAAAAAAAAATTATTAATAAAAAAATTCATAAGTATTTTTAAGATTTTTGATAATTATATGAGTTAGAAATACATTTAATTATAGTTCCAATGTGACTATTGAACTCAGATTTACAGTCATTAAACTATGATTTCTCAGACATACCTTTATATTCCCTTTGGTGAAGAAGGTCAGAGGCTTTCATGGAGTTCACCAGAACTAAAGAATTTTTATTACAAAATCAATTAAGGATTAACATAAATTAAAATATGACAACTGAATGTGTGTTTAGGCTAGAGGAATTAAGGAAAACGGGAGAAGGAAGTGTGCTCCAGTTCCAATCAATAAAGAAAATTTAAATAATTTTTATGGATTAAACCTCGCCAAAGACGAAGGTTAAATAATCCGAAGACCTCTAAACTAACCTGAAAAGAAGATTTATCCAATCTCAGGCTAACTAAAGAGCTTTTAACTACACCTAAACTCAAAATATAAATGCTCCATTGCACAGTGGTCTCTAGCCGCATACAGTGAAATGTAAATATAAATTAAAACCAAATATATAATAATATAATATAAATATATATATATATAATATATAATATATATATATATATATATAATATATAATATATATATATATATATATATATATATATGAAAATGCAAATATTCTACGGCTAACGGATGTCTAGTTCCAATTAAAACGAAAACGTAATTGCTCTGGAGAAAAAAAGGTCTTTTGCTCTTTCAAAAAATGAAAAAGTTAACATTTCGGGGCTAAGGAGCCTCTAGCCCCTCCTGGAATGAAAATGTAAATACTCCTGTCTAGGGGATCTACAGCTCTTCCTGAAATAGAAATATAAATTCTTCAGGACTAATGAGTTAAAATATAAAATGTAAATTTTATATAAAGTTCCCTTTTACGAAAAGAGAAATGCAAGTGAGTAGCAAATATGTTTAATATATAATAATATATATATATATATATATATATATATATATATAAATATATATATATATATTATATATATATATATATATATATAATATATATATGTAATATATAATATAATATTCGTCTACTATAAAAAAAAAACTTTCACTATGTCAGTGTTTGATTATTATTTTTTTATTTATTTATTTTTTGTTTTCTTTTTTTTAAATATTTCTGTGACAAAAATAACGGAAAATTTTTAGGGACATGTTCGTACTTGCCCTAAAATGTCCACGTTTAACGAATTGCTCCAGGCAGCATTTATGGAAATTACTTTCGATAAATAAGAAATTTCACGATAATCGAAATCGCCCAAGAAAAACGAAATCAACAAATTTTCCTCGACTTTTCGATAATAAAAAAAAAGCAAAACAAAACAATAATAAAAAGGAAAAATAGAAAGAAAGAAAAAGAAAGCAGGAAAATTTAAAAATCGAT
>SEYY01024355.1:105000-107500 GCA_009176605.1 Armadillidium nasatum | reverse complement strand
GTAATTAACCAATTTGGCTCTGGGGTACGGATGAGAGTCAACAATCAGTCCATCACTGCATTTTTCTTACGACGGGTTAACTGTATAAAGAAACCATTGCACTATTATCAAACACATCTCACAACTGACAGCGTTTTATTGACACCGAAAGAATGATTTACTCTCGTAATGTTGCTTGTGGTGTAAAGAGCAATTTCCAGATATCTGATGTTATTTTGTCAAGTTATTATTCAGTTGTTTGAGATTTTTAAAAAGCTCTAGGAAAAAAAGTTATGGTGGTGCAAATATTTGCTCACCCCTGTTATAAAATAGTTCTTATATTACCACAATATGTAAAGTTAAAGATAAATTATAAATTTTTAGAAGAAACTTTGGGTTTATGTTTTTAGAAAAATAAAGATTTTCTCTATTCTTAGAAAACAAAATTTAATTTTATAAGTTTTGTAATAAAAATTTATTTTATATTTTACATGTTTTTATAGCTTTAATAATTACTGTATAGAGTTCCAGATATCTATATATATATATATATATATATATATATATATATATATATATATATATATATATATATATATATATATATATATATATATATATATATATATATATATATATATATATATATATATATATATATATATATATATATATATATATATATATATATATATATATATATATATATATATATATATATATATATATATATATATATATATATATATATATATATATATATATATATATATATATATATATATATAATATATATATATATATATTTCATTAATTTCCTCTGCCTTGTTTACAAATGTAATGAAAAACTAGGCTCAAACCCCGTAGACTTTTTTCTTATTAAAAGTTTTGAAGTAAGTTGGAGTTAAAAGGAAGGAAGAGTTTGGTAAATTTTTATTTTTAAGAGCAATCTTTTATTGGCAGTTTCTTCTTAACTTTTTAATTAAAAAACTTGATCATAATTACCTTTATTTCTGACGCGAAATATTTAAACTCTTTAAGCGAGACGATGATGGCAAAAGTCTTGCCATAAATGACAACAAAAATTATATTCATGAATATTTTAATGTGCCATCATTACACACACACACACACATATATATATATATATATATATATATATATATATATATATATATATATATATATATATATATATATATATATATATATATATATATATATATATATATATATATATATATATATTGGGTATTTCAAAATTGTTTCGCCAAACTTGTATCAGTGGTTATACACATTTCTAATATGAAAAGCTTATCTGTGAAAAAGAATTTCTAAATATAAAGTTCAAAATTTGGTACCAACTTCAGAATAGATATACCAAATAAAACAAGTTTATAATGGCTGTTAATCTGTTAAGGAGGTATTGCATTATTGCAATGTAGGCACAATAATTTTGATGTGCAGCACAAACACGTACACACAAGCTGAACACACACCAAAGTTGTACAGTACAGTGAATATAATATACCTATACAGGAAGGAAAGTAAGCTAAAGTTATCCTAAGGATTAAATATCATAATAAAATTTTGGAGGAGGTGCTCAAATTGTTGATCTTTGAATGCAATGCACGCCTCACATCGTTATACCATGGATTGACAAACACTCCATAGGATAAGTGGTCGAAAGCTTGGTTTATTAGGTCGCAAAGTAGACAGTAATATATATATATATATATATATATATATATATATATATATATATATATATATATATATATATATATATATATATATATATATATATATATATATATATATATATATATATATATATATATATATATATATATATATATATATATATATATATATATAAATATATATATATATATATATATATATATATATATATATATATATATATATATATATATATATATATATATATATATATATATATATATATATATATATATATATATATATATATCCTCTTCTATCTCTTCAAGTCTTCAGCAAGGAAAGACCCCCCCCCCCAATTCTATTGAAAGAAACGTTTGTAACATTTTAGTACCGCAAACTGGTTGGGCTTGCGGTCGTACTTCTTTGACTTCCCGTCGAATGACTGTTGCTTCCGTGGGAGGGGTTCCTCGGAGTGTTCAGAAAGCATTACCAAGGTGATTCTCTCTGGAATCGAGGGGTATTTTCCATTTTCTTTTCCTTCAACTAAGCCTAACAATCCTTGGTTGTTCTCGCTCTATCTGCAGCAGAAATGCTGCCTTCAGGAATTACCGTCGTCTTCAAGCTCCAGAAACTCATGCAACTCATATTTCATTTCGGAATAGGGCCAAATCAACCTTCATAACACCAAAAACTCTTTTCTCCTCCGCAAATGCAATAATCTTTTTGGTTCCTCTTCCTAACGCTCTTTCTGGCATTTTGCAAAAAAATGTCAACTTTAACTTTGCTTCTTCCTCTTTCTCTCCTCTAGTATCTTCCGACGAAATAAATGCTGTTT
>SEYY01024355.1:97500-100000 GCA_009176605.1 Armadillidium nasatum | reverse complement strand
ATATATATATATATATATATATATATATATATATATATATATATATATATATTATATATATATATATATATATATATATATATATATATATATATATATATATATATATATATATATATATATATATATATATATATATATATATATATATATATATATATATATATATATATATATATATATATATATATATATATATATATATAATATATATATATATATATATATATATATATATATATATATATATATATATATATATATATATATATATATATATATATATATATATATATATATATATATATATATATATATATATATATATATATATATATATATATATATATATATATATATATATATATATATATATATATATATATATATATATATATATATATATATATATATATATATATATACGAGAAGATGTTATCCAATCGTTGGATTGACATCCCCCAGTACTATGTTTGGCATTTGCAATAAACACGAACAATGGTGTGTTCCTTCCGTACTTCACTGCTACAGAAAGTATCTCCATTATATCTTCGATATTATATAAGAAATATACAGACAATGTCAGTGGTGCTTTCCCCTCCCTACACCCTCTTAACTCTAAGCGTAATTATTTCACTACACTTTACACCTTTTTCACTTATCATTAAAATAACAGTAAAAGATTAAGTCTATCACAAATCCTTGGATATAAAAACGTATATTATATGGCTGATCATCATCTATTATCTCTTCTAATACCGTTTCGAAGTTGGAAACCTCAGGTGTTTGGAAAGGAGCCTTTAAGATGATATTATCTACGTAATACATTATAGTTGTATATTAATTATAATAAATAGTTTTGTTGCTAGGTGGCATATATGTATAATATATATATATATATATATATATATATATATATATATATATATATATATATATATATATATATATATATATATATATATATATATATATATATATATATATATATATATATATATATATATATATATATATATATATATATATATATATATATATATATATATATATATATATATATATATATATATATATATATATATATATATATATATATATATATATATATATATATATATATATATATATATATATATATATATATATATATATATATATATATATATATATATATATATATATATATATATATATATATATATATATATATATATATATATATATATATGTGTGTGTGTGTGTGAGAGTGTGCGTGGTTGTGCTTGTGCTTGTGTGTATGAAAGGGCATGTGTGTGATTTTTATTCATATGTAGTTTTATTCGCATCTGAATAAACGTTACGTATGGCAGGTTAGCCAATTAATGTTATATGTATAATAAAGTAATATGATACATTTGCAGCCATTTCGTGAGCGCAGGAAATGTGGCCAAATGAAATACGACTTTTGCGATTCGCATATTAATTAAAGACGTCCGCGATTTTCCGTCTCTTCTTTGCTCGTCTTTACTTTAACGAATTGTTTGTTTTCGTTCCTCGTAAACCGCCGAACCCAATTTCTATTGTATTCGATGATTGTTACTTCTTTCAACATCCTCTTCTCTTACTACATACACCTTTATTAGTTTCATTTAGCTCTTTTTTTTTATATAAAACTTTTCTCTTCTCTCTTTCTCACACACACACACACACTATAATACTATATATATATATATATATATAGTATATATATATATATATATATATATATATATATATATATATATATATATATATATATATATATATATATATATATATATATATATATATATATATATATATATATATATATATATATATATATATATATATATATATATATATATATATATATATATATATATATATATATATATATATATATATATATATATATATATATATATATATATATATATATATATATATATATATATATATATATATATATATATATATATATATATATATATATATATATATAAAAGATAAAGATGAAGATTAAAGTTGATTGGTAAGTATAAAGAAGAAATAAGAAATTCAAGGAAAGATAGAATTTAGGTATTTGGGGATAGACGGTCTTTTGGAGAAAGAAAGATGAAATTGATCCTTATGTTGCTGAAAGAGGAGAAGAGAATTAACGTCTAGGAGACGTCTGAAAAAAGGAATTTTAACTAGGAAAGTAATAATGAATTTGTTAGATTATATATATATATATATATATATATATATATATATATATATATATATATATATATATATATATATATATATATATATATATATATATATATATATATATATATATATTATATAAAATATGGGCATTAAATACAAAAATGAATTTTATATATATAAATGAGTTTTTTTAAAATGAAACGCTAATCGAATAAAGAGAAGAGATAATATATGAGAAATGGATCCTTAAAATAGAAAAAAAGGAAAACAATTCGAGATAACTTATCCTGGAAATTTTCTT
>SEYY01024355.1:80000-85000 GCA_009176605.1 Armadillidium nasatum | reverse complement strand
TAATAACTAATAATAATAATAATAATAATAATAATAATAATAATAATAATAATAATAATAATATTATAATGAAAATAATAATAATGATGAAAATAATAATAATAATTATAATAAAATAATTTTATTAAAAATAATAATAAATTAACGAAAGCAGCAATAATGCAAATAATAATAATAATAATAATAATAATAATAATGTTAATAATAATGATGAAAATAATAATATATTATAATAATAATTTTATTAAAAATAATAATAATAAAAAAAAAGCAAAATAATAATAATAATAATAATAATAATAATAATAATAATAATAATAATAATAATAATAATAATAATAAACACTTCCCAAAGGTCTTGGGATACGGGAGGCTGTCCCCTGTGGACAAATGTTTGCTTCTCACGCATTTCCATATATTTGTAATTTTTGGTAAAAGGGAATAATTTTTTAATTTTTTACTGTGAAATAGTACTCCAAGCAACGAGCATTTACTTGCGTTTATCACCAGTTTTTTTCGTAGTAATAATGTTAAAATTATCATTAGCATGTTCGAATGTTTTAAGTCGTGCTCTTTAATGTGTTAATGTATTTTAAGTTTCTTTTTTATATCATTGGTTAGGAAATTTTTAGTACAAAATATATTTAAAATATAAATTTTTCACTTCTTCTAAAAGAATTGAATTTTTTTTGCCCTGTGACTGAAAATTACCTATATATATATATATATATATATATATATATATATATATATATATATATATATATATATATATATATATATATATATATATATATATATATATATATATATATATATATATATATATATATATATATATATATATCAATTATCCACAAGATTAGTGTCAGTTCAAAAAAAAAAAACTCTACATGTGAATTTTAGAAGACATTTCAAAATAAGAACAGTATTTAGCATAAGGATGATAACCCGAGAGTTCCAAAAACAGCTGGATAACAAAACCGAAGAATTTTTTGTTGTTGTTCTAAACTATGGAACGACAAGCTGACTTAACAGGCTACAGAGTAAGAGAAATACTCTGTGCGTCACTTGCCAAACACTTTATGGAATTATGGCAAATCTGTCCTTAATTTGAAAATGGTTTATTCTTGCTATTTTTTCTTTCGAGCTCAATTTATTATTATTTGGTATTTTAATTGTTGTATTTTCTACCGAGAAATAGTGTTCTTCGTATTAAGTAGGATAGGTTTTGCAAGACTTCGAGATAAAATTAAAAAATTTAAAAATTTTGAATTTAATGACAAGAATTCTTGAAGGAGATATCCATACTGTTTATAGAAAGAGAAAAAACCATAGACAAAATTAAGGTTAATGAGGTTTAGTCGAAGAGAAGAGTATCTACGTCCCAATTCCAGTAAGCAACATCTCGGTTATTCCCTCTGTGCACTCAGAAAGATCTCTAAATTGAAAGTATTCCAAGTGAAATCTAAGACGTATAACCTTAAATCCAACTAGTTTGAGGCATTGAAGTGCCAAAAACCTTTTCTCCTGACGGTCTTTCTGGCTGATGATTTGAAGAATAGAACAGAATACTGAATTAAGAAGGTGATCATAAAACCCAGAGTCGGGAAAGGTTAAAGAGTATAAGGAAAAAAATTAGAAGTTAAGAAATGATCAAGAATGTTGAATCATCTCCAAAGTTATAAAGAATACAAGTAGGGAGCTGCATCATCTGCTCAAGGTTATTTTGGATAGAGAAATGGGAAGAAGGTTCACAGTCTGTATTTTGAAAACTAGATGAATGCCATTGGCTGGGATGAATAATGGAATCACTAAAAGTGTAAAATCAGAATAAGGAGAAGAAAGAATATGTACTCTGTTTTGAAGTTTAGACGGTCGAAGATATTAGGACAGTCAGTTTTATTAGGAGATAAATAAATAGAACAAATGAATTTTATCAAAGACTGGAAAGAGAGCATAAACCAAAAGGGTGAAAATAGTAAAGAATGACTACAAACAAAATTTTTCCGTCATATATGCACAGCATACGTCTTAGGATGAAAACTGCAAGCAAAGACAGTAAGAAAAAGCAGTGAAAGGCTGGCAGTTTGAGTACCCAAACATCTAAAATTCCTTCAAGAACAAGAGGACAGCTCTAGAGGAAAAGAGGAAGAGTTCAATGTAGTGGAAATTAGAATATGAAATGCGAATATTACAAAATTATTGAAAACAAGTGCACAAGACCAAGCAAACAGCGAGCAAAGATTTAGGATTGTAAAGATGACTCAACTGTAAAGCGCTGAATAAGTTGATTATAATAAATATTTATTGCAACATGCAGTGTTTCGACACCAAAAGTGGCATATATATATATATATATATATATATATATATATATATATATATATATATATATATATATATATATATATATATATATATATATATATATATATATATATATATATATATATATATATATATATATATATATATATATATATATATATATATATATATATATATATATATATATATATATATATATATATATATATATATATATATATATATATATATATATATATATATATATATATATATATATATATATATATATATATATATATATATATATATATATATATATATATATATATATATATATATATATATATATATATATATATATATATATATATATATATATATATATATATATATATATATATATATATATATATATATATATATATATATATATATATATATATATATATATATATATATATATATATATATATATATATATATATATATATATATATATATATATATATATATATATATATATATATATATATATATATATATATATATATATATATATATATATATATATATATATATATATATATATATATATATATATATATATATATATATATATATATATATATATATATATATATATATATATATATATATATATATATATATATATATATATATATATATATATATATATATATATATATATATATATATATATATATATATATATATATATATATATATATATAAATATATATATGCTTAACATATAAATGACTAAGAATAGCCACGAGTTGGCCAACATTTTTGAAAAGTATAAAGCTAAAAACTCATCAACATATATTTCTTATTAAAACTTCTCCTCTTAAAAACAAATTCGAAGAGTATAAGGATTCTTTTGGGGCAGTCATTAACTACATAATATATATATATATATATATATATATATATATATATATATATATATATATATATATATATATATATATATATATATATATATTGTAACCTGTTGAGCTGTTGATAAAAGAGGAAGAAGGAAGTGGCCTCATGACTTCCACTAGAATTGGGAAAGTCAATTTTTTAGGTCAAATCAAATGCCGATATATCCCTGAAGAAAGTGGAAATAGGAGAAGGATGTGTTTTTCAGACATTACTAAAGAGTACATCAAAGAATGAGCGTTGAGAGTGTCTATTAACGTAGAGCATTTAAAGAAAACAATCAGTGGTTAGAATCCCATGAACTCTCTTCATATGAAGTGGTATCCTATTAGAGAGTTCAGAATTATCAGCGTTCGTTGTGGTTCTGTATAAGAAGATTGATGCTGCAACATTATGACAAGTAGAAAGCGGTTGAATAGAGTTAGTGAAAGATGATAAGCCAAAACGGCAAACACTTTCACCCTCACTAAAACGGTGTATGATTTGTTTGAAATTTTTTGAAATCATACTTAATCATTTGTGGAGATGCCCTACAATGTACTATATTACATAGATGATACTGTGTATTCACTTTATATTGTAGTTGTTTATTTTTTTCCTTAATAATATATTTTCCTTCTTTAATTTTCCACTCCATTTAAGATTTTTTTTTTTTTTTTTTTTTTTTTAAATTTAACAGCCATGAGTCTTATTTTGTTTTCATTTATAATTCTCTAATTTATATTCCATTTTTCTTTGCGGATTTGTTGTTGACCAACCTTGAAATTTGACAGGATAATTTATTATCCTTTCAAATTTTAAGATTAGTCAATTTTCAAATCAGGTCACCATTTTGTATATTTGTATGTTTTTCATTTGATAAAAAATATCTAATATTACAGATAAAATTTTAAAAGTTAAAAATTTCATTAATCAGTTCTATTATCAAGCGCTGCATAATAAAAATCTGATTATTATAGCCACAACAGCTTTTTTTCCACCATACATAAAGTCGAAGAATATAGTACTATAAATATTTAATTTTGGACTTGCAAAATTGTTGTTAATACTCTGATATATTTCCTTCAGCTCTATTCTTTATTTGGTTTGTCTTATTGTATGAATATTATTTTCATTTAAAATTATACGTTCTTATTTTTTCCTAATAAGTATTCGCTTTCAAAATAAGAGGCAAGTTTTGAGCCCTATATTCAACAAAATGAGCGTCTCCAATATCCCAGTT
Source organism: Armadillidium nasatum (assembly GCA_009176605.1). Lineage (NCBI taxonomy): Eukaryota > Metazoa > Arthropoda > Malacostraca > Isopoda > Armadillidiidae > Armadillidium > Armadillidium nasatum. The sequence continues at coordinate 80,520 of SEYY01024355.1, read as the reverse complement.
ACCAATTTATTTTACCGTTACCCCTCCCCCATTCGATCATTTAATAGAACAAAGAACTATGGTGTGTGAAAAAGTTCCAAAAATACCTCAAAACATCTAACTCCTTAGTGAGAGAAACAAAATAATCAATATAAAAAGGCTACTAGGTTGGAAATCCAAAAATATTAGTCGAAATTCTGAGTTGCTTGTTTTCTATAAAAATAACGTAAATGGTTAGATACTTACGTTGAAATGATTGTTGAGGAATCTGAGTTTTTGAGTCATTGAAAACAACAATGTTATTTCGGTGCCAGTTAGAAGTATGTGAAAGGTAAAATATCAGAATCAAATATCGCCCACCCTTCTGACGGCATTTATCTAAGATTTTGAACAATGTTTATCAAAATAAAAAAAAGAAATAAGGAGTTGAGTCATCAGCATTATGGTTTTAATTAAATTTTGTGAAGTAAATCTTAAAATGTTACTAAATAATGAAAGGAAAACAAAGGGTAGAGAATAGAACAGATCCTAAAGGAATACT
>SEYY01024355.1:57500-65000 GCA_009176605.1 Armadillidium nasatum | reverse complement strand
TATATATATATATATATATATATATATATATATATATACTTAAATCAGCAGTTAACTCTAGGAATAATGGGATCTAGAGGAGGAAATCTAGAATCCTAGAAAACATTTGTGTTTCTTCTATTTTTGTAACAAGACAAACAGATTTTTGACTTTGTTTCTTATTTTATTTTATTGTATTTTATTTAATTTTTTTTTTTTTTTTTTTTTTTTTTAATTTGAAATTTTGAAATTTCAAAATTTATTTATTTTTTTATTTAAAATTATTTCATTCATTTATTTTCTTATTTATTTATTTCATTATTTATTAACATATTTAACTGAAATTTATTTTATTGATTTTAGTATTTCATTTATTTTTAATTACTTATATTTTATTTTTTTCCTATATTAATATTTATTAAATTCCTTGATCATTTATTTCCACCTAAATTTTTTCACTTTTCCTTTGCAAAAAATATTCAAACTTCGACAACATTTTTTATTACAAAATGATGATTGTTTTTAATGAAATTATCTGAATCATAGATTGTATCACACACACACACACACACACACACACTTGCAAAATACATACACCCAGAGAATATACTCTATATATATATATATATATATATATATATATATATATATATATATATATATATATATATATATATATATATATATATATATATATATATATATATATATATATATATATATATATATATATATATATATATATATATATATATATATATATATATATATATATATATATATATATATATATATATATATATATATATATATATATATATATATATATATATATATATATATATATATATATATATATATATATATATATATATATATATATATATATATATATATATATATATATATATATATATATATATATATATATATATATATATATAAATTTTTAACGCCAGTCAGTTAATATGAAGTTAGAATAATATAAGTTTCCTACACATTCAATTTCAAATTTGAAATAATTAAAACAAATTTTTGTATCTTTTTCAGAAAATAAATAAACTTTAATTAAACTTTTTATATAAAAAAAAAATTTCACTAACTGTAATTAATCAATAATAACTGAATAAATGAGTTTATAACTGTAAAACTGAATTAACAGTATAACTGAATCTTTTTCTTAAAGAGAATATATGCTAATAGAGTTATTTTAAAGGCAATAAAAATAATTAATATTTTTTTTATTCCATTACGACTTGCCGCACATTAGAAACTTTTGTCGTTTGAAACTTGTCCTGAGTTTCAGAAATAATCAAAACAATGATATATATATATATATATATATATATATATATATATATATATATATATATATATATATATATATATATATATATATATATATATATATATATATATATATATATATATATATATATATATAATATATATATATATATATATATATATATATATATATTAAAAAAAAAAAAAAAATAAATATAAACCAAAATTGAAATTAAAATTAAAAACTAATAAAGTGTTTCATCATTTCTCAAATTTAAAAATATTTATTTTTTTTTCCATTCCAACTTCTAATAATCCAAAATAAAATAGGAATAATTCCATAGAAAATAAAAGGAGTTAATGTTCTTTGATCTTAGACTTATTTGGGCTATTTCACCTCCTTTAAGACCCCACCCTACCCCCACCCCCCCACCCCACCCCCACCTATTAAAGTAGAAGAACATAAAAATCCAGTAAAATTTTGTAACATAAAAAAGTAATCACTTGAACAAAAATAATTAATTATAGGCAATAAACTTAAAGATAATTAAAATTTTAATATTAATAAAAAGGAGCCTATATTAATTTGGGGAAAGAGGGTGAAGAGTTGAAGGGGAAGTCCAAATTCTTCCCCTATTCCTTTCCAAAATGTTCTAAAACTTTGTTTATAACAAAATCCATACGGTATATATATAAAGTTTGGATGTCATTCCTGAAGCAGTTCTCACACTTAAATTTTGCAAAAAGTCCACACCAAAGTTTTCGTAAGTTACTTTTTCATATATATATATATATATATATATATATATATATATATATATATATATATATATATATATATATATATATATATATATATATATATATATATATATATATATATATATATATATATATATATATATATATATATATATATATATATATATATATATATATATATATATATATATATATATATATATATATATATATATATATATATATTTCTATTCAAATATTACTATTAAGGTGATGGGAGAATTCCTTGGGTGTGCAGAAAAACATAACTAGAAGTTTATCCTCATTGTCAAGGAGGCGTACGTAGTATTTTTCACATGAACTAAAAATAACCTTTGGATTACTTCTATTTAGTCTAGTACTATTAGTCATACAATCGTTGCGCTCAGGAATTAGAGTCATCAACTCCAGAAACTCATGATACTCATAAAGTCATCTCTTGGAATATAGTCATCCCTTAGAGCGTGAAACTCTATTCTTTGAAACTCCAAAAACTCTTTTCTTCGCTGAAAATGAATTAATCGTTCTTGTTCCTTTTTTATACACTCCTTCTTGCATTTTGCCAATAAAAAATGTCAACTTTACTTTTTCTATGCCATAAAAGATTGCACCTCTCTCAACCTCTTAACTAATGTACTATTATTTCAAACCAGTTTTTTTCAAAAGTTTTGAATCTATCCTAAACATGAAGATTTGTAGACATAATAAATATATTATTTTTTCCCAAACTGTCAATATAGCTTCTTTTAAAAGAGTTCTCAGCTGGTTATCTTCTTTCTCAATTTTTCTGACTTTCTGATTCTCTGGTTTTCGACATTCGTTAAATCTCTTAATGTTTGCTGGACAAATAAAAAGCCTTTGATATGGTCTGGTTCAATGCTTTTGTCTCTAAACATTCTACGTTCATTATCTATCCTTCTCTCTCATACCAAAATTCTTTTTGATTTCTTTTGTTTGTTCAACAGTATAGAAATTGTTGTAGAGGTTCACCGTTCATCAATAAAATTTATCAATAGTAATGTTCATCAGGGTTCTAACCTTCCTCAGCTCTCTCATTTTTTAATGTCTTTCTATCTGTCCCTTTTACTTATCAACAACTATTCCAACAGCCAAAACCTTCATTATACCTTTCAATTTGAAAAACATTCCCACCAACGGCAAAGAAATCACTTTTTGACGGGCGAACTTTAACTTCACTCTGCTTATTCTAACCCAGATTACAACTTGCAATAAAAGATACATACTACTCTTTCTGAACTTTCAAATATCATACCTCCATCTTTGAAGAGAGGTCTTGCTACTCACCTTTTCGCTCAGTCACATTATTTCTTTCTCCCAGACTCTCTGATTTCAGTCTTAAATATTATGGTTATTATCACATGAACTCTACTGGTAAAATTTGAAACATTCTTCATTCTTCTCATATCCAAATTTCTTTTAACTTGCACAATTTAATTTGGATTTTGAACTGGCCATCAATGGTTTTGGTAGATTTGTGTAAGCCTCAAGCCTCTCCTCACAAGTTGTGATATATATATATATATATATATATATATATATATATATATATATATATATATATATATATATATATATATATATATATATATATATATATATATATATATATATATATATATATATATATATATATATATATATATATATATATATATTATATATTAAAATAACCCAGTAGGAAGTTAGAAATTATGTCAAGCGTTTTCCAATTTGCATTCAGTTTCAAGCCAGAGTGAAGCAGTAAAAGTTAAAAAGATAAAACTGAAATCTGCTCCTAAAAAAAAGCAATTTTTGTTTTGATTATTTTCCTAGGAACAGATTTCCATTTTAACTTTTTACTTTTTAACTTTTTAACTTTTATTACTTTTTAACTTTTTAATTTTTTAATTTTTTAATTTTTAACTTTTTAACTTTTTAATATTTTACTTTTTAACTTTTTTACTTTTTAATTTTTTATTTTTTAACTTTTTTTTTTTTTTTTTTTTTTTTTTTTTTTTTTTTTTTTTTTTTTTTTAACTTTTTACTTTTTAACTTTTTACTTTTTATCTTTTTAACTTTCTTACTTTTTAACTTTTCTAACTCTTACTCTAACCAAAATCTTTTTCTTTCCTACCGAATTATTTTAATTTATTATAAATCTGTGGATTTTATTTTACGGTTTTATATATATATATATATATATATATATATATATATATATATATATATATATATATATATATATATATATATATATATATATATATATATATATATATATATATATATATATATATATATATATATATATATATATATATATATATATATATTATATAAATTAATTCTTATATCAAAATGCTAACAATTAATTAGAACTTGCAATACATGAGACTCGTTCATTAATATTGTTTCTTTTCAAAGATAACTTTTAAATATTTTATTTATTTATTTATTTATTTATTTATTTATTTATTTATTTATTATTTACTTTTTTATTTACTTTAGTGATAGCTTCAATATTTTTCAAAAGTCAAAAAAATTTTTTTTTTTACTTTTTAATAAAATCGTATATATATATATATATATATATATATATATATATATATATATATATATATATATATATATATATATATATATATATATATATATATATATATATATATATATATATATATATTTATTTATATATATAATGCAATGCATGTTTCCATTATGTATTAGTTCAATTTCTTTACTAATTTATACTAAAAATAACTCTGTTCCTCAGCTCTTACAGTATAAAATAATAGTCTTTATAAAATGTTTCAGTATAAAATTTATTATTATATATATATATATATATATATATATATATATATATATATATATATATATATATATATATATATATATATATATATATATATATATATATATATATATATATATATATATATATATATCAATTCTAGACCTATGAAAACTATTATTTTATATACCTCCAGTTCTTAAATAGAGGTTTTGTATATTATCTTTATGATAAGTCATTGGCAACAGAACATCCTGTGTCATAAGTCTTTGAGCTTCTTTTTTCTTTTTTCTTTTTATTTTTCCTTTCTGGTAAACTTTTACAGCAATTAATATAACAATTGTTCCAAAAAGTAGACCAAGAAGAGAGACTGTTATTAAGACGACATACATCCAAGGAACGGTGACATAGAAACATCTCTTGTCTTCATCCGCTCCCGAAGGGCAGTGGGGAACACCGTCGCACCAAAGTTCTTCTCTAATACAAGCAGAAATTTCAGGGCATTCTGTTCCACAGTTTGAAAATGGTTTCTCCTTCCAACCTCCTCTTTGTAAAGACTCTAATGCAGAAGGACGAGGTTCGCGTTTAACTTCCAACCACTTCAGTTTATAGCTTCCTTTTTCACGAGCAAGGAATTTGAACACTAAATTAACCGGTTCTCCACGAGGTAGCTCCAAGTTACTACTCCATCCAGAAGAAAATACGTTAACGTTGTCTTTTACTTTAGATGATGGACATATTGATTTTGTTGGTTTCCCTGATTCAGTTTCAAATATCACAATTCTGTTTTTAGTATCGCATCTTTGATCAGGCGCGTAAAAACCAGGTATATTTAAATAAATATGATAACTATGTTTAGCTGAGATTCTCCATGGTATATTATTACAATGATTTTTATCTTCTAATGTTTCTACTTTTAAGATCCCATTTGAGCCATTATAAACCTTCTGTTCAGTACAATTTTCAATAGAAATAAATTCGTATTCAGCCTCAAAGGAGAAATCCTTGTAATCTTGACTCCAAGTCATTTGCTTTATAATAAATTTAAGTTCCATATAATTTGAATAAGATGTTAAACTCACTTTATTCAAACGATTATCACATATACATCCGAGAATGAGTTTTGTATTATTCCAATAATTTTCAAAAACTTCTAGAATAGCTGTTCCAGTTACTCTTGCTATACAATCGTACACCTCTTTCTCAGAATTATAACTTGTTTTACACATTCTGTCTGGAAAATTAATGTTTAAAATCTTTAATTTAATTGCTTCATTAGGTTTCATATAAAATTTGTATGTACATAAAAGATTTCTTCTTCCTCCCCTGCCATAATAAAAAATACTTCTTGGAGCAGTAATAAGACCTTTTCTTCCTGAGGAGCTGTCTATATTGGTATCACAGCTACTGTTAAATAACGATAAACCTGTTTCTTGAATATTAACAAACTCGTAATGTATAATATAATCAAGAGGTTTAATACTAGTAGAATCTGTAAATTCTTGAGTTAATACGACGCTTTGAGATGTAGACAAAAAACTTTCCTTTTGTGTACAAGGTTTTGAGATAAAACCTTTTTCTTTTGATCTAACGCAAAGAGGAGGAGTTTGATCGTCGCAAAATTCTCCCATGGTATTGTTTGGTAATGTAGAATTATCTATATTGCCATCATATATAATTAGTCTATTTCTACAATTCGAGTCACCAAAATGAGGTATAGATTCATCATTGCCTCTGTTATATTTGGTGAAATAAAGCCAAACTATTTCATTTCTTCGCCCATTGAAAATGTACCGACAGGACGAATTGGAGGGCATTGCGTATACGGGGTTATATATAACACCGCTAGTAGAACCAAAGCTTTTTACAACTTCTACACACTCTTCACTATGGATACTGTTAGGGTTTTTCTTTATGTAATTTACATGAATATCAAATTCGAATCCAGTAGCCAAGTTTGCTAAATGATTCATTTTCCCAGATGCGGCAGCTTTAAAAACTACAAGCATTTCTGGCCCACTGGAAGTAATATTTGTAAGCTTGGCAGTTCCACAAAATTTTGAAAGAAGAGGAAACCTCATCGCTCCTCCATCATAAACAAGAACGTAATCTTCAGGGTTAACACATTCATGATTTTGTCTTAAAATTGATTCTGGAGAAACGAGACTAACGTGTTCCCGTTGGCCTATCTGAAGCATTCTGTCGTTTCCCTGACTGAGAGCGACGACAGGCACTGTATCGGGAGACGATCCAGGAGACGCTTTAATTAGATAATAACACGTTATATTCCTGGGATAAAAGCCTGGAAAATTAGGGGACTGAATTTTACATAACCTTGATTTGCATCCTTGAAACACTCTGGAACAAGCAGTATTCCTCACCAATTCACCCCTGTATTTCATTCTGTGGCGAGTTCCATAGCGAACGATGGCAACTTCTTTTTTTAGAAAACGATACCTGTGAAGAGAAGCAAATCTTACATATGATCAAAGTACTAATAAAACTAAGTAGCATTTAAAGTCAATTAAATTATTCGTAATTAAATAAACAAATTAAAAATAATTAGGGATTTATTTTCACGTACTTCAATTTGAATCGAAGAGGGTTATCGAAATATTCTCCAAAGGTTGCAGTTGTCGCCTTCAGAGTAACTATAACGC
>SEYY01024355.1:45000-52500 GCA_009176605.1 Armadillidium nasatum | reverse complement strand
TCTGTTTCTTCTGCTGTATTTAACCTATCTCTCTCTAAATCCTCTTCCTGTTCCCACCTGTGGGATCTCCATTAGGTTCGGGATTGGGTGGATTTTTTTATCCTTAAATTATGCCCCCTCCTTGAAAGGGCTCTGCCCGTGAGTGTATATAGCGTATATATATATATATATATATATATATATATATATATATATATATATATATATATATATATATATATATATATTATTGCTTCCGTGGGAGGGGTCCCTTCGGAGTGTTCAGAGCTCATTACTGAAGTGATTCTCCCTGGCATGGAGGCGTACATTCAACATTCTTTCCCTTCTACTAAACATAACGAACCTTAATTTAACTCTGCTAGACCTGATATTAATATAAAATTTAATGAATTGTCAATGAAACTTAATATTACTTGAATTAATTAATTACAAAATGCATACTTTAAATTTAAATCACTCTCATTCATTATAAAGAACTTCCTCTGAAGATGTCTCAAGTACAGAGACGAAACGCGTCAGGAGAATACAATAAATATACTTTCTACTTCTGCTGTAGATTGTTTTCAAGAATAATTTTAAAGAAGTTAAACTATGTTCAAAGATAACTATTTAGAAATTTGGAAACCAAATGCAAATCTTTTATTAAATCAAAAGCTGATAATGAGTTGCTAAATAACAATAATAATAATAAGAATAATAATAATAAACAATTATATTATATTTCCATTTACTGGGTATAGCATTCCCTTAATTTTGTGCAAATTGAAAATTTATTAATATCATTTAATAGCTACTGAAATATGTTTTGACGTACTTACATACTCATCTACTTATACACACACGAGCATATATATATATATATATATATATATATATATATATATATATATATATATATATATATATATATATATATATATATATATATATTATATATATATATATATATTATATTATATTTTTAAATAAATTTATTACAAAAAAGTTCCCTTTCAAATATACTTGAACCTATATATATATATATATATATATATATATATATATATATATATATATATATATATATATATATATATATATATATATATATATATATATATATATATATATATATATATATATATATATATATATATATAACTGCTCGGGGAATCGAACCTAGGCCCAAAAGATGGAAGTCCATGGTGCTAAAGCTACACCATCTTTTGGGCCCAGGTTCGATTCCCCGAGCAGTTATATGTATTTATACATATTAATTCCACGGATAATTGTGGATATTAAGTAATATATATATATATATATATATATATATATATATATATATATATATATATATATATATATATATATATATATATATATATATATATATATATATATATATATATATATATATATATATTATTATTTATATCTTTTAATTATGCCTACTCCTTGAAAAGGGCTCTGGCTGTGAGTGGTGGTATATATATATATATATATATATATATATATATATATATATATATATATATATATATATATATATATATATATATATATATATATATATATATATATATATATATATATATATATATATATATATATATATATATATATATATATATATATATATATATATATATATATATTATATATATATATATATATATATATATATATATATATATATATATATATATATATATATATATATATATATATATATATATATATATAATATATATATATAATAATAATAATAATAATAATAATAATAATAATAATTTGTTCACATATTTTTACACATGTTTGTTCTTCTTATCTACAGAAATAAGTAAACAAAGAGGTAAAAGCCATAAAAATAAAAGTAAATATAATACAAAGCCATCTTTTTCTTTGATCTTTATTCAAGGTTTTATATTAAGGAACCTTCATACATAGTTTAGCATAAATGTAAACAAGATGTCAGTTTTAGCTTTTATCAAATTATAAGGAAAATATAGTATCAAGTTTTTTATTTTTTTATTTTATTTTTTTTTTTATTTTTTTTATTTTTTTTTAAAGAAAACTCAAAATATTTGTAAACATATTTATTACAGTGTTTTGGATTAAAATTAACTCTTACACTGTGTAAGTGAGTTGCGTGTTTGAAAGAAATAAGTTATATTGAGAGAAGACAAATTTTGGCCTTGTTTGAATGTTTTGCTAAAATACTCGTAGTTAGAATGATGATGAGGATTCGAACATGAAACTTTAAAATAATAAATATTCTTAATAAATTTATTATTTTATTAGATATTTAACTGAAAGCATAATAGTGTATTTGTATGATTAGATAGATAATTATAATAGATATGTTAAAATAGATTGGATTAAAATATAATGTCACTTTTTTTTATTAAGACTATATTTTAATTAAACGCCATATTTCGAACACCCAGAATTTACAAATACAAGTGCGGTGACTGTGATGACACTTCCATAGGATAGACGATACAAAGTCTTTCTGTTCGCATTTCTGAGCATAAAGGTATCTTTTATAGAACTTTAGAAAATTTGCACCATCTCCAATATTCAGCCATTAACTCTCATTTTCTTCAAAATGATTATCCTATACAGGTATATATATATATATATATATATATATATATATATATATATATATATATATATATATATATATATATATATATATATATATATATATATATATATATATATATATATATATATATATATATATATATATATATATATATATATATATATATATATATATATATATATATATATATATATATATATATATATATATATATATAATTCAAAAATCTATAATGTTGTAATTAATGTTTCAAAATTTCCTGCCTAAAAGAGAAAATTGTGTCTAAACTGCAATTAAAGGGAAAAGTTTTGAAAAAGACAAAGAACATTTTTAGAAAAAAAGAGAAAAAAGAAAAAAAAAGAAAAATTGGAAAAATAATTTGCCGTTAAAAATTTTAAATTTTCCAATTATTGAATTTTTAATAAAGATTAAATTACACGAGGAAATTTTTAGCGTTAAAAATATTTGGAACCGAATAAAGAGTTTGGCAAAATTGCGAACTTGAAATAGGAAAAAAGATCAAAGCACATCTTTTTTGCAGCTTCACAAAACGCGCTGTTATTACCTTCAATAAAAGGAGGTAAAAATGGCGTACTATTTTTATATCCCTTTTTAGTATGTTTTCAATATTAATATATAATGAAATCAATCACTTTCAAAGGCGCGCCTCCCATCTGCGCTTTACGATTTAGAGCTCCTCATATATTAGATAGAAAATGCTATTAGATTAGTCTTTGTAGATCCAAACTCAGTTTACAGCTTAATAGGTCTCAAAATTGCATTTGAAAAGCCTTGATGGCGAATCAGGTGGAGAGGTAAAAATGAAACGAAGGGAAAAATCCTCAAAGGATTCTAAACTCCTATCCCCCCAAATCCCCCCCCCCCCGCACCCAATCCCCTCCTCTTTTTCGCGCTACTCGCAATTAGGTGAACAAATTCCATTTATTTATATATGTCCCTCCTGATTTTCATTTGCATTATTATTAAAATGAATTTACTTGCTGGTGAAAAGGGCAAATCCTCCCTTACACAAACTTTAGTTAATGTCTTTCACGATTTAATTTTCGGTAAATTCGACAAAAGCTTTTATGCATTTGAGTAAATAAACGATTATTGTTTGCTTTACTTCTTTCAATAACTGTTTTAATGTTTTGTTAAAACGTACTTGTATTTGGTAATGTATATATATATATATATATATATATATATATATATATATATATATATATATATATATATATATATATATATATATATATATATATATATATATATATATATATATATATATATATATATATATATATATATATATATATATATATATATATATATATATATATATATATATATATATATATATATATATATATATATATATATATATATATATATATATATATATATATATATATATATATATATATATATATATATATATATATATATATATATATATATATATATATATATATATATATATAGTTATATATATATATATATATATATATATATATATATATATATATATATATATATATATATATATATATATATATATATATATATATATATATATATATATATATATATATATATATATATATATATATATATATATATATATATATATATATATATATATATATATATATATATATATATATATTATATATATATATATATATATATATATATATATATATATATATATATATATATATATATATATATATATATATATATATATATATATATATATATATATATATATATATATATATATATATATATATATATATATATATATATATATATATATATATATATATATATATATATATATATATATATATATATATATATATATATATATATATATATATATATATATATATATATATATATATATATATATATATATATATATATATATATATATAATGGTGAACTAGAATAATTAAAATACAATAAAAAATAATAAATATGCAAATGAACAAAGTTTATTATTAAAATAAAAAAAAAAACTAGAAATAACCCCAAAACAAATGTTACACAAAACTAAATTACAAAATTAATAACCAAAATAATTACTTTTTATAATAATTAATTAATTTATTTACTTATTTATTTTACTTTTTTTTTTTTTTTTTTTTTTTTTTTTTTTTTTTTTTACTATAATAAAAAGCAGCCGTAAGAGCAATAAATTTACCCTATATAAAGCAGCCAAAATGAAGTCACGTGATGAGATCATTCCGGGCGGCTGAATTTTAGAACTCTTTAAAAAAGTAATAGCCAATTAAATTTTATGTTCTTTATTGAAAAATAAAATAATGCAAAAAAATACAAATATTGATAGTATAAATATATATATAAAAATATATATATATATAGCGTTATATATATATATATATATATATATTTATATATATATATATATATATATATATATATATATATATATATATATATATATATATATATATATATATATATATATATATATATATATATATATATATATATATATATATATATATATATATATATATATATATATATATATATATATATATATATATATATATATATATATATATATATATATATATATATATATATATATATATATATATATATATATATATATATATATATATATATATATATATATATATATATATATATATATATATATATATATATACTAGAATAAAAATAGAAAGAAGTTAAAATAAAATAAAAAAAAATAACAAAAGTTTTTTTTGCTACTCCAATTTAAAAACGTATTCTATTTCTTTGTAATTTCTGAAACTCGGAACGTATATGGGCAGGGTTTCATCAATAACTGTAGCTAGTGTATGGCCGACATTAATGTCAATTTTGATACTATAGTAGACTTGACTGTAAAATTTTGCCCAAACGTCGCAAAAATTCTTTACTCACGTTTTCTATATATAAAAATCCCAGTAAGAAAATGGGAAACAAGGAAAACAGACAATTTTAACCAAAAAAATTAAAAATAAAAAACATTTTAATTTTCAGTAAATTTTTATGAACAAGACACCAGAAGAAAGATTTCGTCTAATCGTTAAAAACTCTGCAATAAAATTTAAAATCGGTTCTGTAGAAGAAAAGTTGTCTTAAGTTCAAACTATTCCTATGACTTAAGTTCATTTGAAATTACTTTTTTTTTTCTCTGCGGGTGGAGAGTGCATCTGAAATCTAGAAAAGGAATTCCAATCTAGAAGAATAAACTTAAAAGAAAAATAAATATTACAAATTTTGGATATTTTTGATTTGTATCAATTTGTTTTTCCTATTTCTCTCCTAGAAACTATCAGAAATTTTTTTTTTCTGTGCAGAGTACTTAAGGAAGATTTTCTCACACTTTTGTTTGTCCTTTCATCCTTGCTTCAGTGATGCTTTCGAAGGTGTCAAAGTCATCTCAAAGTTCACGCCTGCACTACACTTTATGTTCTCAAATTTCAGCGCCTTCTTGGCACTGCCTCATATTTAAATTAGCAAAGACTTCAGTGTAAAAATTTATATTTTTTCACTGTAAGTTACAAAGTTTATAACTCCTTATTAAACGATACATTCGTTACAAATATTCAACTTTGATATATGAAATATGAAATTTGATATATTCAGGCACACATGCATGCACACACAAACACAGTAACTCGCATACACACACATTCATATATATATATATATATATATATATATATATATATATATATATAATATATATATATATATATATATATATATATATATATATATATATATATATATATATATATATATATATAATATTTAAATTATATATATATATATATATATATATATATATATATATATATATATATATATATATATATATATATATTATATATATATATATATATATATATATATAATATATATATACCTCTGGTGGGAAAAGCCAAAGGCCTACAAAATTTCCACCAGAGGTAAGGAGCAAATCGGGAACCTGGTCATCTATGTTTGGTTATTTTGTCAAAAAAAAAAAAATTATATATTTTTTTATATCTCATATTTTGTCGCATTATATAACTGCCTTTTAAAATTATTCTGTATTGTTTGTACTTACCGACCAACCGCTTGTTAAAATTTAATCTCAATATAAGCCAATATTCATTCCAGTTCTTTATACACTTTTAAATGTGTTTTTTTGCCTGTTTAGTTTCAAATCTGTCTTTTGTTTAAACTTTTATAATTTTAAACATTTTATGGTATATTTTTTGTGTACAGGTATATTTTTATTTTTATTCTGTTATTTAGATCACTTCATTTATGTTGTTTCCTTTTTTCTTTCAGCTTTTTTTCTCATGATGATGGTTTTAGTATTAATTAAACCGAAACGTCAGATAGTTTCAGTAATTTATGGAAATCTTAATTAAATATGTTGCATTTATTTTTTGTCTTTCTGTTTCTGCTAAAGATTAAGCTCAAAAGGAGCAATTCAATTTATACTATATATATATATATATATATATATATATATATATATATATATATATATATATATATATATATATATATATATATATATATATATATATATATATATATATATATATATATATATATATATATATATATATATATATATATATATATATATATATATATATATATATATATATATATATATATATATATATATATATATATATATATATATATATATATATATATATATATATATATATATATATATATATATATATAATATATATATATATATATATATATATATATATATATATATATATATATATATATATATATATATATACACACATTCCATCTGAACAACGAAGAATAGTTTGCAAAAGTGCAAGAAAAATAAAATAGGAAAAATAGGAAAAAAATAAAGG
>SEYY01024355.1:35000-37500 GCA_009176605.1 Armadillidium nasatum | reverse complement strand
CAGAGACGGCCAGAGGAAGTTAGAATAAATTTAAAGAGAAGGAATACTATATCCTCGAAGGAGGAGACATGCGACATAAGAGATTAGAAAGGAGTATCTATTGTAACAGCGATATATATATATATATATATATATATATATATATATATATATATATATATATATATATATATATATATATATATATATATATAATATATATATATATATATATATATATACATATTTTTATTTCTTTTTTTTTGAATTCCTTTATACCTATTAATATTAATATTGTTATATTATTATTATTATTATTATTATTATTATTATTATTATTATTATTATTATTATTATTATTATTATTATTATTATTATTATTTAGCTTTCTAGCGTACTAAGTTCGACTTATCATAACCTGAACGACCGAAGTTTGCCGTGGTATACAGCCTACAGCCATTTTACACCATATATATATATATATATATATATATATATATATATATATATATATATATATATATATATATATATATATATATATATATATATATATATATATATATATAATAAAAACTAACTTTTAGAAATTCGTTTTTCATTACGATAAAAGGTTAGATATGTTTACAGTATGTCACTTCACTTAAAGATAATAGATATCTGTATATTCTTTTTTTCACTTTCCTTTTTAATACATAAAATCGATCTATAAATACACTCAAGGGAAGCCATACGAGTCCTTATAGATTTGTTTATTATTTCCCTTGCTTTCATTTTAGTAAAAGATTATATATAAAAAAAAGTGTATCAATTTTATGACGTTGCAAAAGGGTATATGTAATATCGCCATTTTAGAAATATTCGTTTCTTTTAATCCATAGATGATACGCATTGCGATCTTATTAATTTTTCTTCTTTGATATGCTATTCGTTTGATGTAAATGAGTAATATTATATAGTATATATATATATATATATATATATATATATATATATATATATATATATATATATATATATATATATATATATATATATATAGAGAGAGAGAGAGAGAGAGAGAGAGAGAGAGAGAGAGAGATTCTCTACCTTACTCCAAATTTACGACCATTACCGTTAAGGTACGTCCAAACTGTAGACAACTCCAAATAGTTAGCGAATGTGAGTTCGAAAGTGTTCAGGAATATATGATAGAGGACTAAAAAAAATTTTTTTAAAAATCGGCATCGGTTTTAATATAAAAAAATTAAATTTCAAAATATTAGCTATTACTTTTTTAAAGTAACTGATATTGCTACTTTAAAAAAAAAAATTAATTAACTTCAAGATTCTATTTCATCTCAGTTAATATTTGCCAACATTTCATATATTGATTTGTACAATAGGTGTGAGAGTATTTTTGTTTTACTAAATATATTTGATAAATGCGTTCGTTATTTGGGTTTTGTAAAGAAATGACAAATGAACTTTATCATGTTAATTTTAATATAATTAATTTTAATATTTACTGCTTCTGAAAAGCAATTTATCATACTATCTACAAAGAAGAAAACAATTGCTGGATATGGCAGGAAATATAGTATTATTTCCAGTTCTTTGAAAGTACTTTCATTTTCCTTTATAAAAATAATAAAATAAAAAAAAAATTAAAAAATCATTTTATAAAAATCAAAAAGATGACAACTATATTCGTTATTTGTAGTTTTCGAAGAAACCCGAAAAAGAGGTTGTAGGGAGTTATCAAAATTAAAGGTTTCTCCTGATGATTGTTCTATTTGGTATCAAAGTGTTTTTGAAATATTTAGAGGTGATAAATGACATTGAGAGTTTAGAGAAATAGTATAATAATATTAAAAATTTAGAGATATAGAGTAAAGACGCTGAAAAATTACTGATAAATTTAAAGAATAAAATATCAACTTTCAAATATTACAAAAGACTAATATCATTAAAAGTTTCAAAGAATATTACAAAATTGATATAAAATATATTCTCATATATTTCCAAAATAAAAAAAATAAAAAAAAAAAATTAACATCTTTTTGACTTTACTTAAATTTTTACAAATAAAAAATTTTTTTCCCACAGAAAATAAATTCATTTTAACTTCAAAAGAACCTCTTCCAGTCGGTTTGTTCCTACATCCTAAAAAGGAAAAAAAAAAAAAAAAAAAATCTTTTAATTTAAAAACTTTTTTTTTTTTTTTTTTTATTTATTTATTTATTTATTAATTTATTTATTTATTTATTTATTTATTTTTGAGAGAGGGAATCTTTTTTTTCTCGATTTATTATTTTTAGTGGAATTAAAAATTCTATTTTATTTTCTTCAAAATTTATTTTCCGAACTTTGATTTAGATTTTTATTTCAGTTTTCTTTTAAACCTACAAAACTAAATCTTATATATATATATATATATATATATATATATATATATATATATATATATATATATATATATAATATATTATATATATATATATATATATATATATATATATATATAAATAAAGCATCACGA
>SEYY01024355.1:12500-20000 GCA_009176605.1 Armadillidium nasatum | reverse complement strand
TATATATATATATATATATATATATATATATATATATATATATATATATATATATATATATATATATATATATATATATATATATATATATATATATATATATATTATATATATATATACGCGATCTTCCTCGAAAGATCCCACTGACAGGACTTAGTCCTACCTGGGGGAAGGTGATTATATTATATATTATATATATATATATATATATATATATATATATATATATATATATATATATATATATATATATATATATATATATATATATATATATATATATATATATATATATTAGGGATGGAGCGATAACAAAATTTTTACCGATACCAAGACTTTCAATTTCACCGATGCCGATACCGATACCGATACCGAAAAATTAGCCGATACCGATACCAATTTTTACTTAAAGAATATATAATATATATATATATATATATATATATATATATATATATATATATATATATATATATATATATATATATATATATATATATATATATATATATATATCAGATCCAAGTAAGGCTCTAGGGGCCTGTCAGTGGGGCCAGCACTCGTCTCTAACTAGATCTGTCGTAAATAATTCCATCTGCCACCAACTGTTCCATCGTAGGCAGCTGATGCGCCTCAGTGAATCTCGAACTGACTCCATTCATCTCTCATTTGTCTCCCTCTCGGTCTTCTTAATCTTGGCCTGCACTCTCACCTCCCTCTAGTCTCTCTCCCCTCCTGCATCCTCCACACGTGTCCCAACCATCTCAGTCTTGCTACATCTATCTTTTGATTAATTGGTTCAACCCCTATACTTTATCTAATTCTTTCGCTTCTTATCCTCTCCTTCCTGGTTCTTCCCACCATCAAACGCAGCTCCCTCATCTCTGCTGCTTGAATTCTGCTTTCTTCTCTTGTTGTCTTACTCAGACTCGCCGATCCACATAACAAAATTGGTGTCAGAATACTTTTAAAAATTACTTTTACTCCTATATCCATTCTTTTGTCTGCCAAGATTGGGTACAGCGCTCACACCATTCTTCCGTATTTCTCCATCCAGTTGGTGATTTCCAGCATATTACTTCATTCCTTTTGTGAATACTTTCTCCTCCCAAATATTCACATCTCTCTACCACAATCACCTCCTCGCCATGCACCTTCAGCACAAGCTCCTCTTCCTCTTCCTCCCTTCTAATTATTAACAGTTCTGTCTTTTCAACATTCACGATCAATCCCACCTCTTTTAGCTTTTCAGCAAAACTTCTTATCACCTCTCTTAACTTCTCTCTATCTTGGCTCTCTCTCTCTCTCTATATATATATATATATATATATATATATATATATATATATATATATATATATATATATATATATATATATATATATATATATATATATATATATATATATATATATATATATATTATTCCTCTGGTGGGTAAAGACCAGAAAACTACTAATTTCCACCAGAGTTGGGTCCATATCAGAACCTAATCGTTAAAATAGAAAAAGAGAGTGTGTTCCAGACTTTACCAGTTGTTGTGTATATAAGATTAGGCATAGCGGTTAAGTCTAGGATCAGACAGTTGAACAGAGAAAGGATAAGACTGTGTAGAATATCGTGTTACACCAACGTGTTCTCAATGGAGGATAGTTCAGAAGAGCAGTGTCCATTGTACTAGCGATTGTATATAGTGAGTTACGCAGCAGTTCTACGGGCAGAAAGAGACTGGAGAGAATTAGTGAGAAAGGAAGAGTTCTTAAGACGAAAAGCCAGACTCCACCTTGTCAAGGAGAGCTGTGTGAGTGGAACTACTCCAGATGTATGAGGCGTATTCCATACAGGGGAGAACAACACCCCTATAAAGATAAAGCAACTGGATTGACGTAAAAAAATCACGAATGCGCAACAGAATACTCAACCTATTAGAAGCTTGTTTAGAAAGAGAAGTAATGTGATCCTTCCAAGAAAGACCACTAGAGATTATTAAGACAGATGAAGGATTGAGTTGCGTGTTTTCGAAGATGTTATAGTTTTGTAGAAGATAGTCTCGAGTAGAGATATGGAGGAATTGAGTTTTTGAGGCATTGAAAAAAACAATGTTTTCTCTTCCTCTTCCTCAATTTCTTCCTCAGATATTCCAAGTCAACCTTTCTAGTGTCAAATAACTGTTGCTGGGAGGGGCGCCTTTCAAACTGAAAGGAGTAATGATTGGTGAGATCATCAGCATAGGATCGGATAGATGATGAAGTAATGAGAGAGATTATTAATGAAAAGTTTAAAAAGTTTTGGGGATTGGACAGAATAAATAGGAACACCACTATTAGCAGATTTAAAGTATGAACGGTGGCCGTCTACAACGGCAGCTATAGATCGATCAGAAAGAAAATCAAAGAGAAGGATAGATTCTGAAAGAGTGGAAGACCAAGAGTCAGAGAGAATAGAAAGAAATCACCAGTACAGCGTTTCTTATGGAAGTCATACTAGCGATCAAAGATAAGATTTGAAGAATTGAGATGCTTCCAATTGAGATTTGAAAACTTTAAAAAGAACGCCGCTCCTCGAAGCATCTCTGAGGCTGCTTTGAGTTTAACCTTTTTTTTTTTTTTTTTTTTTTTTTTTATTTTTTTTTTTTATATTTATATATTAATATATAATATATATATATATATAATATATATATATATATATATTATATATATATATATATATATATATATATATATATTATATATATATATATATATATATATATATAATATATATATATATATATATTATATATATATATAATAAATATAAATTTACAAAATAAATATGTTAATATAAATATTAATCAAAATTTCAAAATATTAATATTAATAAAAAAATTACAAATTTAATTTAAAAAAAAAACGAAAAAAATTTGTAAAAAAATAAATTTTAGTGGAAACAAATATAATGTTCGTTCGATAAACGATACGATAAAAAAATTACGATAATTAACTGCCAAATGGATACGATACGATATCGATACTTCATTATATATCCGATACCGATACCGATATATACCGATATATATATATATATATATATATATATATATATATATATATATATATATATATATATATATATATATATATATATATATATATATATATATATATATATATATATATATATATATATATATATATATATATATATATATATATATATATATATATATATATATATTATTATTATTATTATTATTATTATTATTATTATTATTTTTAATACCACCACTCACGAAAATATATCGATTCAAGCAAGAGGCATTTTAAAATGAAAATTAGTAGCAAACCTTCTCTCATTTAAAATTATCAGACGAATGAATGTTCTACAAACTTTAAAGAAACAGAGATTAAATTCATTAAAAAATGCCGAAGATTGGAAAAAAAATTCATAAAAAAGAAAAAGAGGTTGGAT
The DNA here is from genome assembly GCA_009176605.1 of Armadillidium nasatum. NCBI lineage: Eukaryota > Metazoa > Arthropoda > Malacostraca > Isopoda > Armadillidiidae > Armadillidium > Armadillidium nasatum. The sequence goes on along the minus strand of SEYY01024355.1, from coordinate 16,547 downwards.
AGAAGAGATTTCACATCGAAAAAGAATTTGGTTCATAATTTCCTCACAAAATTCATGTGCAGACAGTACCCTATTTGCTCTACGAGGGCGTTGTAAAGTTGATGATATAAGGGAATTCAGTACCCTTGAGCCCTATCCATAAAGGAATAGAATTCGAGCGTCTTGTAGCAAAGATAGAGAACCAAGGGAATTAGAATGTAAAGATCAAAGAAGAGATTATAAGTGGTTGTACCTTAAATTTATCATAATAAACAAAATACCTATTTATTTGCAGCTTCCTCTGTTCTGTGGAATGCTCTTCTGCCTTTTTATTTAATTCTTGCAACGGCGGATAAGACCTTTGCATTGTTAAACGAACTGAGAGGAAGAAATAATTCTATCATTATGGACAAAACTCATTTTTATTTAAAGACTTCGTTGTTACTAGATTCAAAAGACTATTCTTTGTTTATGTTTAGGATATTGTATATTATTTACAGGAGGAGAAGCAACTGAATCTTCAAGAGATATAGAAAAGTTAGGATGTGTATTTAAGAGGAAATTTTGTAGAGGCAGAGGTTTTAAATAGCTGAATTTCACAAGGTTGAAGGCAGATTAATGGGAAATTCTTTCCACTATAGTATATATATATATATATATATATATATATATATATATATATATATATATATATATATATATATATATATATATATATATATATATATATATATATATATATATATATATATATATATATATATATATATATATATATATATATATATATATATATATATATATATATATATATATATATATATATATATATATATATATATATATATATATATATATATATATATATATATATATATATATATATATATATATATATATATATATATATATATATATATATATATATATATATATATATATATATATATATATATATATATATATATATATATATATATATATATATATATATATATATATATATATATATATATATATATATATATATATATATATATATATATATATATATATATATATATATATATATATATATATATATATATATATATATATATATATATATATATATATATATATATATATATATATATATATATATCGTGTGATCAAAAAATTCTATGAATACCTTGTACGTCCTCTGTATATTCGAATGAATACAACGTCGTGATATCTAAAATCCAACGTACAAAAACGTTTCATAAAGCCCCGCAAATTAAATAAGGAAAAAGCCTTTCATATTTACTTAAAAGGTGAAGCAGCTTCTCTTCAAAAAGACGAATTTAATTCAAAATGAAAAATAGGGAGAATCTTTTCAGAAAATATGCTGGACAAAAGAGCAGAGATGCAGCCTCTTATTTCAATAGGAATTCTACGAATCCTTCAGCAAATCAATAACATAAGTACTATATAACATATATATATATATATATATATATATATATATATATATATATATATATATATATATATATATATATATATATATATATATATATATATATATATATATATATATATATATATATATATATATATATATATATATATATATATATATATATATATATATATATATATATATATATATATATATATATATATATATATATATATATATATATATATATATATATATATATATATATATATATATATATATATATATATATATATATATATATATATATATATATATATATATATATATATATATATATATATATATATATATATATATATATATATATATATATATATATATATATATATATATATATATATATATATATATATATATATATATATATATATATATATATATATATATATATATATATATATATATATATATATATATATATATATATATATATATATATATATATATATATATATATATATATATATATATATATATATATATATATATATATATATATATATATATATATATATATATATATATATATATATATATATATATATATATATATATATATATATATATATATATATATATATATATATATATATATATATATATATATATATATATATATATATATATATATATATATATATATATATATATATATATATATATATATATATATATATATATATATATATATATATATATATATATATATATATATATATATATATTATAACACAAAGGAAATAATAATATCCTTTGTTAGCAGCATTAGGATGAATTAAATCATTAATTAATATAGCTGAACTAATAACTTTTGCGTAACAAAGAGAATTAATTGGTCATGGGAATAGCATCTACCGATGTGTTGATCTATACAGATCAATAAGAGATTCGTGTATATATATATATATATATATATATATATATATATATATATATATATATATATATATATATATATATATATATATATATATATATATATATATATATATATATATATATATATATATGCGTGTGTGTGTGTGTTTTAAAAAAATTTTATTTAACCAATTTTCAATAAAGTTTATCTTTTTTAACTCGACCTGAAACAAAATTTCAAAACAAATCTGAAATATTACTCTTAAGTACGTGAAAGGAATATAAAATCTGAAGTGCATCTCAATTAATAATTAATAACATTCTTCTAAAACGTCAATAAATATGTAGGAAAATTACGGAAAATATTTTCTTTTACAAAATCCAATAGTTTTAAATTAAAAAGGTTCATTTTTATTATGTTAGGCATTTTAATATATAATTATTCTTTTTTTTTGGGGGGGGGGATTATTTAGCAAAAGATAGATTCTTGTAGAGGGATGAGAAACACTCCTCACATAACTGATAATCTAATTAAGAAGGGTACGACAAAGCTTAAACATCAGTTTTAGAGCATAAAAATGTAAACAATAGATTCATACGAGTTCAGTAAGTTGGGATGATTTTGAAAACCTATTAAAAGTGTTTAGGAAATGTTAAATTATTATTAACTGCAACACCAAGTGAAATTCTTTCATTGGAAATGAAAAAAAAAAATCAGAAATGAAAAGCCAAAGGAAAATATAAAACTGTAGAAATATGCAACTTCACACCTCATTTTTCACCATACGTCACATGAGAAAAAAAATAAACTAACTTTTTTAAAAAATCCCAAATTTCAAATTTAATCATTAATTAAAAAAATAAAATAAAAAAATTAACAAAATAAAATTAAATAAAAAGGTAAATAAAACATTTATACAATTTATTTAAATTAAAATTTAAAAATATTTTATAGTTCATTCAGCAAATAAAATTTCAAAACTTCCAAACTATTATACTCATAACTTGTATTATAATGTAAACTATAAAAAATAAACAAAAAGAAGTTCAATAAATATAAATATAATACCTTCATTAAAAAAGCAATTCAGGTATTGATAAAATTACTTTCAAATTTTAAGTGAATTAATTAGAAAATTAGAAAACAAATTAAAATCCGAAATTTATTCATGTTTTTCAAAATATTGAGTATTAGGAAAAAAAATTACTCTAATAAACAGTGAATTGATCAAGATGTATACTAATAATAATAATAATAATAATAATAATAATAATAATAATAATAATAATAATAATAATAATAATAATAATAATAATTATTAATTATTATTATTATTATTATTATTATTGTTGTTGTTTTTGTTACCATTATTATTATTATTACTATTATTATTATTATTATTATTATTATTATTATTATTATTATTATTATTATTATTATTATTATTATTTATATTATTATTATTATTATTATTATTATTATTATTATTATTATTATTATTATTATTATTATTATTATTATTATTATTATTATTATTATTATTATTATTATTATTATTATTATTATTATTATTATTATTATTATTATTATTATTATAATATTATTAATAATTATTATTATTATTATTATATATATATATATATATATATATATATATATATATATATATATATATATATATATATATATATATATATATATATATATATATATATATATATAT
>SEYY01024355.1:0-5000 GCA_009176605.1 Armadillidium nasatum | reverse complement strand
TTACAGACCATTTCACTCTCTATTAGTAATTTTTATCAGTTTTTTAAATATTTAAGTATGTAAAAGTGCAGCTATATATATATAATATATATAGATATATATATATATATATATTATTATATATATATATATATATATTAATATATCAACAAAACAAATATCGGTAATTTTCTTCCACAAAAAAAAACATCCAACCTCAACACGAATCTATAACAAACTGTTTCATTTTTAGTCTGTTATATTTAAGAATTTCTTAAAAGGACAAAACTAGCAACTTCACATTTTTAAACATTAGAAACTAATATCCAAGTTGCCAAAAACTGTCAGAAGACAGACTAGCAACTTCATAAAAACTGCTATCAAATTTGGCATACTTTTTTATAAGTTGCTACATCTGTCTTTTATTTAAGAACCAATACTTTGGCCTTTATTGAGGACTCTGTTTTAGAGCCCATATTTTTCATATTTGCAATGTGTCAAAAAAAATATCGTACTAAAATTTGCAGTTCAAAATGCATTTAATTCTTATTTTCTTTATTGATTTATACTTTTTATGTATAAGTTGTAAAAACTTTTCTGTGACAAAAATTTCATTTTATATAAACACCTACGCCTGGTATTTTTAATTTGGAGCTGCAGCCCTGGAGCCCATATAGCCGAGCCGTACTGTATATATATATATATATATATATATATATATATATTATATAATATATATATATATATATATATATATATTATATACTAAGTGCTGCGTTGGGCAAGTTCTGGCGATAATTGCTGGAGTTGGGAAGTCTATTATCATGGTCGTGGTGCCGACGTGTCCAGACACACTCGGCTTTTGAAGTATGCAAGTCAAGAAGTTGGGAAAACATTGAAGGGAGTGTGTTCAAACTTTAGTAGATATATGATACTGAGCTAGGCGGTTAGTCTGGGGTCGGAGAGTGGACAGGAAGGATGAGATGTGTAGAAAGGCGTGTCGCACGAGCTTCTCAATGGAAGGAGGTAGACGAGAGAGTTCAGAAGAGTGTAATTGTAATAGCGATAGTAAGAGAGAGTGACGCAACAATTCGACGGGCAGAAAGAGATTGTAGAGAGTTAGTAAGAGCAGGAGAGTTGATGGACGAAATGCCTTGACTCCACCTTCTCTAGGAGAGCTGTATGTGTGGAACCACCCCAGTGTGCGAAGCATACTCCATACAGGGCGAACAACACCCTATACAGAGCAAGCAACTGGGGTGGGTGAAGAAATTCTGAAGGCGCCTCAGACACCAACCTCTTAGAAGCTTGTTTAGAAAGAGAAGTAATGTGATCTTTCAAGAAAGATCACGAGAGAAAGAAACACCAAGAATATTAAGGAGATGAAGGCATGAGTTGTGTGTTTTCGAAGAAGATATCATAGTTGTGTGGAAGATTGTGTCGAGTGGAGAGATGAGGAACTGAGTTTTTGAGGCATTGAAAACAACCATGTTTTCTCTGCCCCAATTTGAAATAGAGAAGATCAGAGGTTAGTTGTTCCAAGGCTACCCTTCTCGAGTCTATCAACTGCTGTTGGGTGGGACGTTTTTCAAAATGGAAGAATAATGAAGGGTGGAGTCATCAGCATAGGGTGGATAGGAGATGAAGGTGATAGAGAGAAGGTCATTAATGAAGAGTAGAAAAAGTGTTGGTGATAGTACAGAACCCTGAGGAACACCACTGTTAATAGATTTAAAGGATGAACGGTGGCCGTCTACAACAGCTGCTATAGAACGAAAAGGAAATTAGTGAGAAGATCACAGAGAGAAGGATAGATACCGAAAGAGGGAAGTTTGGAAATCAAAGCTTTGTGCCAGACTCTATCGAAGGCTTTCGATATGTCCAGCGTGACAGCAAAAGATTCACCGAAATGCCGAATAGCGGAGGACCAAGATTCAGAGAGAGGGAAAGAAGATCACCAGTAGAGCGTTTACGAAAGCCATACTGGCGATCAGAGATAAGATTAGAAGAATTGAGATGTTTCCAAATCTTCCTGTTAAGGATAGCTTTGAAAACTTTAGAGAGAACGGAGGTTTAAGGAAATGGGAAGATAGTTAGAGGGTTGAGAGGGATCTCCCTTATTCGGCACAGGCTGAATGAGCGCATGTTTCCAGCAGAAGGGAAGGTTGAAGTAGAGAGACAAAGACGAAATAGTTTACCAAGGCAGGGTGCAAGCTCGGAAGCACAAGTTTTGAGAACCACAGGAGGGATACCATCAGGACCGTACGCCTTCTTAGTATTAAGCTCAGAGAGAGCAGAAATGACATCTTTAGAAGAAATTCTAATTTCAGGCATAATTGAGTTAGAGGGGGTTGAAGGAGGAGGAACAGCTCCGGAATCGTCTAAGGTTGAATTAGAGGCAAAAGTTTGAGCAAAGAGTTCAGCTTTAGAAGAAGGTAAACGGCAGTTGTGCCGTCGGAAGACTAAGGAGGGAAAGAGGAAGAAGCAGAGTTGACATTTTTTTGCAAAATGCCAGAAAGAACGTGAGAAGAGGAACAGAAAGATTATTGCATTTTTTACGGAAAAGGAGTTTTTAGTTTACGAAGAATAATTTTGCACGTTCGGATGAATATAAGTAGCGTGAGTTTGTGGAGTTTGAAGACGACGGTAATCCCTGAAGGCAGCGTCCCTGCGGCGGATAGCACGAGAACAAGCAGAGTTAAACCAAGGTTTGTTAGGTTTAGTAGAAGGGAAAGAATATGGAATGTATGCCTCCATGCCAGAGAGAATCACCTCAGTAATGGTTCTGCACACTCCGAGGGACCCTCCCACGGCTATTTCCACGGGAAATCAAAAAGTACGACCGCAAGTCCGACCAGCTTGCGGCACCGAAGTGCCACAAGCGTTTCCTTTCCGTAGAAGGGGGTCTTTCCTGCGGAAGACTTGAAGAGATAGGAGGATACAGAGATAAGAAGATGATCGGAGGAACCCAGAGGAGGAAAGAGTTTAACAGTATAAGGAGAAGGATTAGAAAAAGGTCTAGAACGTTGGGTTCATCTCCAAGACGATCAGGGATACGAGTAGGGAGCTGCACCAACTGCTCAAGGTTGTTTGGATAGCGAAGAAATGGACTAGAAGAAAGCCATTGGCGGTGGTAACATTGAAATCACCTAATATGATGATTTCAGAGAAAGGAGAAGAAGAGAGAATGTGCTCTATTTTGGAGTTTAAATAGTCGAAGAATTTAGCATAGTCAGTAGAATTAGGAGATAAATAAAGAACAAATGAATTAGTGTAATGGCAAGAGAGTTAAGCCATAAGGAAAATTTGAACTCCAAATTGAGACACAGAAAACAATCGTTGCGCACAACGCGCAAACCGCCTTTGGCTGAAATTGAGATAGAGACAGTGGAGGAAACAGAATAGGGTTGCTATCAGAACGCTCAACATCATATATATATATATATATATATATATATATATATATATATATATATATATATATAATGTGTGTTGTATGTGTGTGTGTGTGTGTGGTGTGTGTGTGTGCTGTGTGTGTTGTGTGCATTACGAGTATCAAAATAAATCTGGAAGATATTGCTTATTCTGGACTTCAGTCACTCAATTTTCAATAGAGGGTTTCCTGAGATCACCCGTATAATATATATAATATATATATATATATATATTATATATATTATAATATATATATATTTATTATATTTATATATATATATATATATATATATATATATATTAATATATATATATATATATATATATATATATATATATATATATATATATATATATATATATATATATATATATTATATATTTGCTTTAAAATTCTTTGTTATTTAACGAAGATATATATTTATATATAATATATATATATTATATTATATATAATATATATATATATATATTATATATATTATTATATTATATAATTAATAAAACAAGGTTAACCCCAAATGGATTTATTACTGAAAATTGACTGATTAGCTTAAACACAAAGTGATTAGATTAGTTTATTCTTTTAACACTTTCTCTTTCTATCAAGTTTTCTATTATTATATTTTAAAAATTCTCCTTTTTTTCATAAAAAAAAAACAGAAAAGTTCAGCTTTAAATTATTCCATTAAATTCAGTTTTTTCCACTCTAAAGGCTTCGAAAGGTAAGCAAACTAAAGTTAATGGTTGGAAAATATTAAATATTTCAAATCAAAGATTTTTAGATACTCAAACAATGGGGGAAAGGGTATATAACCCTGTTAAAGGGATCCTGAAACAATCACAGAATGAAAAAGTTTTACGCGAAAAACCGCTCCTAAATATCTCGTCAAGGAATATCAGATATGGTCTCTTCAGTTTCAATTTGAGGGTTTGAGAATTTCTACTCTCAAATTGAAAGCGTCGTACTTGGAATTCTAAAATGCTGTATAGATAGTTTATTGCCAGATTCTGCTCACCTAAAATCGACACTAGATAGTTTTGAAAGAAATTCCTTTAAAGAAAACAATGAAGTTATTTATTTAATACTGATTTAATTACAACATATAATAATGTAAATATTATTTCAGATGGACGAATATTTTCACCCAAATTTTTTTTTAATCTATTAGATTTTTTTCGGAAGACTAAAATAACTGACCACGAAATAAGAAATGTTGCAAAAATCTCATATAAGTACAGCTTTGGTTTCGATAGTTCCATTAATACAAACTTATCAAAAATTTTGAATTTAGACTTGAACATTACGAACTCGATGTGCTAATTTGCCACACGTTTTACTCATTACTCATACTCATATAACAACAATGTTTGAAATAGTAAAACTTTAACTGAAATTTTATCATCACAAAGTATGATATTTTTATAATAGGAATACTCAGAAGTAAAGACTTTTCATGTTCTTCGTTTTTATATTACCAGTGCACACATTTGATTTATCAATTAATAGTTTCGATGTTTTTTTAATGGTAATTATTTTAACGCCATTACTTAGGTCTCATACAAGTTGTTAACACAGGAAAAAT
>SEYY01024354.1:15000-17500 GCA_009176605.1 Armadillidium nasatum | reverse complement strand
AATAGAATTTGTGCACATGTCAACAAGAAAAATAATACATACACACAGACATTAAAACAGAACAAGTTGCAAAAAAAAAAAAAAAAAAAAAAAAAAAAAAAAAAAAAAATGATGATCAAAATCACGTGTATCACTTAATAGACATTATTATTATTATTATGATTATTATTATTATTACAATAATAATAATAATAATAATAATAATAATAATAATAATAATAATAATAATAATAATAATAAAGGATTCAAAATCATACGTATAGCTGAATAAATACATGATACAACAAAAAAACAATTTATGCACATGCCAACGAGGAAAATAACAATGACACAAAAACACCGAAACACATCAAAGGTATTTGCACCAATGAGAAAAAAAATTAATAAATAAATAAATAAAATATAAAAAAATAAATAAATAAATAAAAAATTCAAAATTCAAAATTCAAAATCCCTTTAATAGATAAAAAATAAATAAATAAAAAAAATTCAAACTTCAAAATCCCTTTAATAGATAAAAAAAAATAAATAAATAAAAAAAAAAAATAATTAAATAAAAAAAATTCAAAATTCAAAAATTTGCACCAATGCGAGGAAAGAAAATTAATAAATAAATTAAAAAAAATAAATAAATAAAAAAAAAAATTCAAAATTCAAAATCCCTTTAATAGATAAATGATTCAGAGTTGCTTGTTTATGAATCTTTGATGAAAGAACTACGCAATCAAGGTCTGAGTAATGAAGTTTCTTTCCTTAATAAGAGTTTAATCCATTGCAATTTGAACCCAACGTCTTACTTCCTTCTTTCATAAACAAAATACTTTTATTAAAAAATAAGATAATTTTCCTTTAGAAAATAAGAATATTTTTTGTTTTGGAAATTGACTTTTGAATTTATTTACTAATAAAAAAAGTTTTTTAATGACCTATTACCATCAGAAATCTATCTTATCTTATCTTATCTTTTACCTTATCTAATCTTATCTTATTTTTTATATCATCTTATAGTTTATCTTCTTTTCTTATTTTACCTTATATAACCTTAACTTTTATCTTATTTTATCTTATCTTATATTATCTTATCATTTATCTTATCTTTCCTTATCTATTATCTCATATCTTATAATTTTTACAGAGTGAGCATATATATATATAATATATATATATATATATATATATATATATATATATATATATATATATATATATATATATATATATATATATATATATATATATATATATATATATATATATATATATATATATATTTAGTGACATTGTTCGACATGTTGTCACAGACTTCAACTTTCAATCTGATAAATCAGGAGGAAAACCAATTTTAATTTTATTATAGTATTGTTAAGTTTATTATTATTATTATTATTATTATTATTATTATTATTATTATTATTATTATTATTATTATTATTATTATTATTATTCTTATTCTTATTCTTATTCTTATTCTTATTCTTATTCTTATTCTTATTATTATTATTATTTTAATAACTCTTATTATTATTATTATTTTCATTATTATCACTATTATTATTATTATTAGTAGTAGTAGTAGTAGTAGCTTTTGTAAAGCTAAAATCGATAGCGAAATAAAAAAAAATAAATAAATAAAAAAAAAAATAGTTATAAAATATGAAATAAAGTAAATTTTTGAATACAGATTGAAACAAAATATGAAATAAAAAAAAAAAAAAATTCCCAGAAAAAAAAAAAATTTCAGATAAAAAAAAAAAAGTGCAAAAAGGAGACAAAAATAAAAAAAAAAAATACAAAAATAAAAATTCTTCATATATATAAAAAAATTCTCAATTTTTATGAGACATAAAAGAATGAAAAATAATCACTCTCTTTATTTAAAGGTTAACAAATGGCCCATTAACCTTTTATTATTTTATATATATATATATATATATATATATATATATATATATATATATATATATATATATATATATATATATATATTATATATATATAATATATATATATATATACATAACTCTTCCGTTTCCTCCTGTTGCATACGAACGAAAACTTTTACAACATAGGAATAACTACGAGACTACATTTTGCATTGTTTTAGGATATAAAAAGGGAGCCTAGATTCACATTAGTCGTTTGCCATGTTTGCTTTCAAGCTTTCGAACGACAGCTATTTTTAAAAACATAAAATAAAATTTAAATAAGATCCTTCTCTCCCTATATTGCAAATATCTCACGTACAAAATATTGGTACACAAGGTGAGAATCACGCTTAATTCATGTTACCCAAGTAACAAGTTAGGGTAAGGAGATATCTCACGAATTGATAAAACAAAGACTGAATATTGCATGACAAGAAACTAAGCAAAATAGCTGTCATAACCGAAAATATTCAATATCTGACCGTTAAGGCTATATATAATATTAAAATATTGATGTTATGTACATTATAAAGTTTAATATTGGTCAAATTGAGAAAAATGTAATGATGCGAATA
>SEYY01024353.1:0-14091 GCA_009176605.1 Armadillidium nasatum | reverse complement strand
ATTCGTTGGTTTTGAGATATAGCCTTCAAAAAGGTCCATTTTTGGCCAAATTTCAAAAATTCCCAAAGTTTGAGAGGCTATATCTCGCTTCAAACAAAGGAGCATTTAAAATATGCACTAAATAAATATTGTTGCCCTGCCCTCTTCTAAACAATATTCACAAATAAAAAAAAATAGTTAGGTAGCTTTTTTTTTTTTTTTTTTTTTTTTTTTTTTTTTTTCCAGAAGGGTACGATTTTTGCAAATTTTTTTTTCAAGTGCTTATAACTTTTTTCTAGACGTGATATCAAAAATCTATTCCCACCAATGCAAGAAATTGGGGCAAAGGTATTCAGTTAAATTTTCAGCTCATGTGGACCAGTGGTTTGACCCAGTTATTCATTTTTTTCAACTTTGGGTCCAAATAAGTTTCAAACCGTTATAGACTCAAAAAAATGCTCGAAATCAACTCAGAACTTCGTGAAAAAATTCACATACTTTGAAAATTTCAGCTCAATCAGTCAAATAATAAAAAAAAAAATTCAAACAAAATATAAGAAAATTAAGATTTTTTTTCTTTTCTGTTTCTTTTGACCGCTCCTTTTCTGCTAGTGAATGTTCATCTTTGTGTTTTGATTTTAGATACTCCAAAAAGATTTGGTTGAAATTTTTTTTACTTGTAGCACCCGGAGGTTCTCTTCTAATTTTCTGACTGCAGATGTTACATTTAGCTATTTCAAGCCTATCCTGAAACATTGTAAAGTATTCAAATACTGCAGAAGCTGATCTTTTAGCCATATTGACTGAAAGTATAAACAAAATAATAATTTTTAAATAATGTAGCTAAATGATACAAGTTTGATACATGGCAATAAAATAACAATGATATGTATAAATACAGGTTAAATTGATAATTTTATATCTTACATTTTTTCAAACTTTACCTTTAGGGTCTTACCTAGGTAAACCTGTTTAAATCACTATTATGAATTAGAATTTTTTTTTTTTAATTTTTGTACTTTTTTTAAACTTTAACTATACAAAATTGTAATTTTTTGATCTTTTTTTTTTTGAGAAAATGCATATAATCATTAATTTAAGTGAATGTTGGCTATTCTACTCCTTCCTTACAATTAAATAAACCTTATATCTAATTTTCTTAACCTTAAATTTCAGTGCTTTTGACCTCTTTACAAATTTTAGGAAACCCCGGCCAGAACCCCGGCCCCGGCCAAATTTGGGTGACCCCGGCCCCGGCCAAATTCCAACCCCGGTCGGTCCCTATATATATATATATATATATATATATATATATATATATATATATATATATATATATATATATATATATATATATATATATATATATATATATATATATATATATATATATATATATATATATATATATATATATAGTGTCCTTGAATCCGATTTAGCACATTGTAAATAATGACACAACAGGACAAGTGATTATGAGGCAAAGAAAATGGTATGCCATATTGGAAATAAATAAATATTTGAATTTTTTTTTTTGTTAATTTTTTTTTTTTTTTATTACAAAAACCTTTGCCATATGGTGATAAACCAAAAAATACATATTACGATCATTTCCTCAATATAGTTGTCTGAGTAGGAAAAAAATTGAAAGTTCCATCTTTATTTATTACTATCTGTTTTAGGTGAATGATGAATGTCAAATATTTTCAGTGATGTTATTTTAAGATAATTGCAATGCTATTTATTCCAATTTTCAATTATTATTAAAAATATTTCCAAGAGATATTTTTATTTTCTTCTTTTTCTGTTTTAGGTTTGTTAATTGTTTGGAATATATATTTTCATTTAAATAAATATTAAAATGAATATTAAATGTGAAAGTGAAATAAAGATTGAAGAATTAGACTTGGAATATGATTCTTATCAACAAGATTCTCAGGTGATATATATATATATATATATATATATATATATATATATATATATATATATATATATATATATATATATATATATATATATATATATATATATATATATATATATATATTCTTGGAAATCCTCAGTTATAATCCACTAGATTTGGAGTGTCAAAGTCTTTTATCCAGGTTAGAATCCAACATTGCCTGATTAAGATGTAATTGATAGTTTACATATGAAAGGAAGACTGTGCCAGACATTACGGTTGAGTACATATAAAAATAAGCATATTTGTTAAGTCTTGGGTTGGAGAGTTGGACAGAGAAAGGGTGAGACTTGTTGGAAAATATTCCTCACACTCTCCTCAAAAAGGTTTAAAATTAAAGAGTAAAGATGAACGATATCCATTGTAATTGTGATAGTAAATGAGAATGAAGAAACAGTTTAATGGTTAGAAAGAGGATGGAGAGAGTAACTGAATTATGTAAACAATTTATGAAAATAAGATATTTATTATATTCATATCTTAAGAAGCCCCCCCCCAAAAAAAAAAAAGCATAAAAAATTTAGGGGAATTTATATTTTTAATATATATATATATATATATATATATATATATATATATATATATATATATATATATATATATATATATATATATATATATATATATATATATATATTAGGGATGGAGAGATACCAAAATTTTTACCGATACCGATACCGATTACCGATAAAAAATTTACCGATATCGATACCGATAATTTATCCATTCATATACCAAAATTTTTACCAATACTGATACCGATACTAAGACTTTCAAATTCACCGATACCTATAAATATACCGATACTTACCGATACCGATACTTCACTCCATCCTATATATATATATATATATATATATATATATATATATATATATATATATATATATATATATATATATATATATATATATATATATATATATATATATATATATATATATATATATATATATATATATATATATATATATATATATATATATATATATATATATATATATATATATATATATATATATATATATATATATATATATATATATATATATATATATATATATATATATATTTGAAAAATGGACATGGCTTCATCCTGCAATGCTGTTAGGTAGATTCTAAAATTTATTTGTCACCAACAGCTGAAATGCAAATAGTTGTGTTAATAATCCATGATGTAAGTCTTACAGGTTCTAAATTCTATTAACACTTTTTCCAAATTTCTTTGACTTCTTTGTCCCTCTATGGGTTTCCTTTCTAATTTACTGACCAACTTTCTTTTTTCCAACACCTGATGAACTTGGAATATTCTTAGGATCAATATTTGCAATCCAACCCAGACCCTCTTAAATTAATGCTATCTTCCTGTTAACTAGAGTAGAGTTGACTTCTGTTTGATTGTCTAATTGGTCTTCAGACTTGATTACCTCCCTTCATGTATCTTTATCACACTTTGGCTTGATTTTGGTTGTATTACATCCCAATAAGCTTAATCAAATTCTTTGTTATTTCAGATCTTTTCTGATAATGAATCAGACTTCACTTTAAAAGCAGAAGACATTAAAATTGAAGAGTTAGATGAAAATGTATCTATAAAGTCAGAATTGACTGAATCAGAGAAGGAATCCGTGTTAGACGAAGGACTGGTTAACAATGGTGTCATAAAATCCGAAAATGTGATGATGATTGAGGAGAAATCTTGTGGTCAGCACTCAAAGGTATGTTGATTCAAATGTTGATTTATTACTTAAGATTTATAATTCCTCACAAGGATACCTTCATAAAATTCCTTGGGTCACATGTTACTTATATTTCATTTCAGAATTGTGCAAAATCTCTCTAGTTTATTTATACGTACATTGGAATGACATTTAAATACAAGGGAATTGTTCTCTTTCTACTCAGAGTGAGAGAGAAAAATCACTACTGGTGTTTTTCAAGGTTCGATTGCATCCTTTGGTCATTCAAGATAAAGACATTAAAAAGGTTCATCTTGAAAACCTGAGTTGCACATTTTGTAATTTTAGTTTTGAAAGCGAAGATGAGTTGAAAGTTCATTTAAAAATACATAAGGAAAGAATGTTTAAATGTGTTTTTTGCAGTTTTAAGAGTTATTTTAAAAAAAATTTAAATGAACATTTATTAATTCACAGCAATACAAAATTGTTCAGATGTTCTGAGTGTGATTTCGGATGTAATTATAAACACTGTTTAAAACTTCATTTATCTAAGCATCAAGATACAAAGTTATTTAAATGTTGTGACTGCAACTATGAATGTAAATGGAAAAGTGACTTGAAAAAACACTACTTACGCATGGAAAGTATGAAAATAATATACCACATAATAACCAAGCGCGTTGGAAAAACGAAATTGTTAACAGCCAAATAATACACAACAAATAGAATGAATATTACAGAAATAGATCAGAGGGAAGTGAGACAGGTAATAAGAAATTTTGGCAACTGGAAAACTCCAGGACCAGACAAAGTCCATAACGTGTGGATTAAGAAAATTACGATTCTTATTCAACCTGCTTACGAGATGCCTAAATAGATTGTTGGAAGGGGAAGAAGCCTTGCCGGAAAGGCTAACAACTGGAGATACTATCCTGATCCCAAAATCAAATGAAACAAAAAATGCATCAAAATATAGACCAATAACATGCTTACCTAACAATTTACAAAACATTGACTGCAATACTTTCAAATAGACTATATGAACATGTTGGCACCAACAATATAATAAATGAGGAACAAAAAGGCTGCATAAGAAACACGTGTGGAACAAAAGATCAGTTATTAATCAATAAAATGGTACTTGAAAATAGTAGACAAAAACAAAAACACCTCAGTATGGCGTGGATTGACTATCAAAAAGCTTATGATAGCATTCCTCACAGTTGGATAAAGGAAGTCTTGAATATATATAAGGTAAATCCTACTATTGTGGACTTCATAAGTAAAGGAATGGAGCAGTGGAAAGTTAATTTAAGACTAAGGCATGGAAATAAAAAACATCAAAATAAAAAGAGGCATCTTTCAAGGGGATTCTCTGTCACCATTATTGTTTATACTTGCTATTAACCCCTTAAGTAACCTTATTAAAAATTTAGAAAATGGATACAGAATTAATGCTAAGAAATGAAAAGAAAGCAAAAATAATATCCCACCTCTTTTATATGGACGACCTAAAATTGTATGCACCTAACAGAGAGGAAACCACCAGACAAATTGCAATAGTCAAACAGTTCTCAGATGACATAAACATGCAGTTTGGGTTGGATAAATGTGACTTTATCACACTTAGGAAGGGTAGGAGAGTCGAATCTGAAAACATCATAATGGACCAAACAACTATAAGTCAGTTAAATCAGGAAAGCACGTACAAATACCTTGGGATTGAAGAATCAGAAAAAGTAGAGCATTAAAAAAAGAATACCTAAAAAGAATAAAATTAATATTGAAATCAGAATTGAAGGCCAAAAACAAAATTGAAGCAATAAGAACATTTGCGGTACCTGTCATCTTATATAGTTGTGGAATTATTGATTGGCATCAAGAAGACCTGAACCAACTGGATGTTTCAACTAGAAAAATAATAAATGCACACAAAATGATGTACAAAGGACAAATATTGTCAAGAATATACACAGAACGAGTAGAGGGTGGAATGGGAATGATAGAATTAGACCAAGTATATAAGAAGGAAATTATAGGAATAGGAGAATATCTGGAAGGTGCAACAGGGAAGTTTATACAGTGGGTATGCTTACATGAAATAAATAAACCAGACACTACATCAATTATAAAAAAGAAGAGAGATTACTTGCATTCCTACAACATAACAACCAATCAGGTCCAAGGATGGGAGGAAAAAATACTAAAGTTCAGAATGAAATATCTAAAAGATAGATATGGGCAAGAAAGGAAACAAAAACACTTGAATCAGTGGAAGAATCAAGCAATGGCAAAGAAATATAGAGAACTGTTGGAAGAAATATATATAGATAAAGAAAAATCAGTTGAAATATTTAGTAAAGGCGAACTGAATGCAGAGGATGAAAGGATGATAATGGCTGCCCAAGACCTAACACTAAGAACAAAGTGGTTCAGAAAACATATAGAGGGAGAAAACATCAGTGACAAATGTCGAGTTTGTGACCAAGACACAGAATCTGTCCCTCACATCCTAGCTGGATGTCAGACTTTATTAAACCGACATCTGTACACAGAAAGGCATAACACCATTTGCAAACTCATCCACTTTAAATTGTGCAAAAAATATAATATTAGAACAGAATAAACCAACTACTGGAAACATAATCCCCCAGAAATTGAAGAAAATGAAGAAGTCCTATTGTTGTATGACTGTACAATACCAACAGATGTACATGTCACCCACAATAGACCAGATATAATTGTCAAAGACAAGAGGGAACAAAGATGTTATATTATAGAGGTGGGAGTCCCTAATGACAACAACTTGTTGGCATACGAGAGAGAAAAGGAAATTAAGTACCAACGCCTAAAAAATGAAATAAGAAGAATGTGGGACATGAATGACATCATAGTGATCCCAATAGTAGTTGGAACATTGGGTGTAATAAAGAGAAGTCTGATAGAGCATCTTAAAAAACTACCAGTGATTATTAACACATTGGAGTTGAGCAAAATGGTATTGAAGAAAAGTATCAGTATTTTGAGGCTTGTGTTGAGCTTTGGGTGAGTAAAAAATAAAAATGGAAGTGTCCTTATGATCAAGGTTTGATCACCTTATCAACCCCTTAGTAATGGGAGAAAGAAAAAAAAAAAAAAAAAAAAAAGTAATAAGTGCAGTTATGAATGTAACGATAAAATAAGCTTAAAAAACCATTTGTTAAATCATGAAAATATAAAGTTATTCAAATGTTGTGAATGTAGCTATGCATGTAATATGAAATCAAGCTTTAAAAAACACATGATTATACATGGTTCTAAAAATATCATTAAATAACTTATATAAAAGAATTAAACTATTAAGGGAATTAACAAATAAATAAGTTTTTTGCTCAGTGGTTGTAAGTTTTACTTTCTTTACTTTTATTCTTAAAATTAAATAGCATTTATTCCACCAACATAAAATTGAAAAGTAATTAAAATGAAAGATAAATAAGACAATGCTGACCCAGTTCAATCTTAATTTAATTCATTATTTTATATTTGGCATATTATTTGTCATCATGGCGGAAATATAAATATAAATGATGCATAGGGCAAGACAGAGAGAAAAACAGGTAATCTTACCTAGGCCTTTATTTACATGTATATCACATAGTACAATACAATGTAGTTTGTGCTACAATACACGAGGTAGAATAGATAGAATGGGATTACAAATTTTATCACATAATGGAACATAGTCTTTATTGAATGGTAACAAATAAAATATTCCTACAGTATTAATATTTCATATACTTTAGGTCAACTCTAACAACCCCTTTTAATCTAAAGTATACCCTAATGTTTTCAAATTTTAACAACCTACCTTTTGACACAGGTTTAGTAAATATATGTGATACATTATCTTCAGTCTTTACATACTTTAAATCTACAATACCATTTTGAATTTCATTCCTAATAAAATGATATCTAATATCTACATGTTTAGACTTTGGTAATGTATAGGATTTTAGCTGATGAAATAGCACCTTGATTAGCAACATTAACAATGACACACACTTTTTTAAAACCCTGCATGTCAGATAACAATTGTTTTAAAAATTTAGCTTCTTGTATACAGCAAGTTATTGCCATATATTCAGCTTCACATGTTAACAATGCAACAACCCTTTGCTTTTTGCTTTTCCATGCATTTAGAGGTCTATTATTGTTTAACCGAAAACTATAACCACTAATACTAAATCTATCTTCTGATGACCCCCAATCTGAATCATTATAACCAATTAATTTTAATTGCTCATTTGATTTATAAAATTTCAAATCAATTTATAGTACCTTTTAAATAGTTTAATACATGCTTTGCTAATTGTAAATGTGCATTATTTGGTTTATTCATATATTGAGATATAAAAGGTTACAGAAAAATATATCAGGTCTAGTGCAACTCATTAAGTAAATTAAACTACCTACAATTTCTCTGTACAATTTATCATCTGTTAACAATTTTGAATCATTATATCTAAGTTTAGTGACACTAGGATCACATTACTACATAGGGGTACATTACTCATTTTAAATTTACTTTATATTTTTTCTATATATTTTGATTGCTTATACTAATACAATTATTCTCAAACTTAAATTCAATACCTAAAAACATAGATAGTTGACCCAAGTCTTTCATGGTTAGTTAATTTGGCAGTATTGTTTTAGGATCATTTATAATAATATTTCTTGGAACAATTATTATATCATCTACCCAAATTATTAATATAATACAAATTTTTCTTTCTTTATTGAGTTTAGTATATACACATGTATTAACTACAGATTTTACAAAATTTTGAGGCATAAGAAAAGAATCTAACAAGTTATTCCAAATTCTGCCACTTTGTTTTAACCCATATAGTGATTTATTTAATTTACAAACTAACGTATCACCACCTACACCACTTTGTACATAACCTGGTGGTTACTCAATGTATAGTTCAACATCTATAGCTGCATTTAAATATATAGTTTTCACATTCATCTGATTGAAGTTATTTGAGCTGTTTCTTGATAACCCACATCTTTCACCTGTGAGAATCCTTTTGCCACATATCTTGCTTTGAATTTTTCTTCATCATTTGGTCCTTGTTTAATGGCAAAAATCCATCTTCTACTAACTACTGAATGAACTTCCAGTAATGGAGTGAGTTCATATGTATCATTCTCAACGAGAACATTAATTTCAATATCCATTGCTCTCTTCAAGGAATGTGATTCAGAATTTGCCCCAACTTCTTCATAAGATTTTGGGATGCAAGTCATTTTATAACAATAATCTATAGAATAATTAACATTTAATAAGTTTTGATCTATATCATAATCATAGTCTTCAAGATACTTTAGGCTTGATTTTTTTTTTTTTTTTTTTATGTAAAGTGAATATTATTAGTTATTAAACTTCTTTAATGTTGCTTACAAGAGTAAAAGGAAATAAATATTGCTTTTGGTGGTGTCAAAAGGACATGTGCATTGTGGAAATCTCAATTCGAATTAACACTTCGCTGTAGCAATTAACAGCTGATTTATATAAACAAATGTAAATATAAAATGTAATTTAATAACTCATTTAATTAATTTAAGTAATCTCTTAATTAATATGACAAATGTCATATGTAAGAATACAGGATAACTTATATGAATCAAATGACGATTTAAAAAGACTGGCGGCAATCGTGAATAAAAAACGAAATTTTGAGTTATTGAAAATAATTTATTTGCTTCATTTAAAAAAAATTAATGCTAAAATAATTATTCGTAACAATTTGCAAATAAATCTATCTGAGTAAAAATATTTAAAGTATTTATTCTAAAAGAAATAGTTTGGCTAAGTCCTTCATTTTTTTTTTACATCACGTGACCATTTCTGCTCGCGGCAGCGAAAACTAAAGATTGAAATTTCTACCTTCAATATTTGCTGCCGCGATCAGAATATTATTGCAAAGAAATTCATGGGGTACGATTCATGGGACTCTTCGATATAGCAATCTTCAAATCCCTTGAAGAATCGACCAGGGAACACACCCATTAATATAATTAATTTTCTATGCCGCGAGAAGAAAATTACTGCAGCAAATCTCTTGGAACACGAATCATGAAACACTTCAATTTAGCAAACTTCAAGATCTTTAAAGAATCATTCCTGTGGAAGACCCTTATACTTTGAAGCAGGTTCTAGTAGGGATGCCGAAATACGAAAAAATATCGATATTTTTTTAAATAACAAATTGCCATAGATTATGCAAATTGCTTTCGATACTATTGATTAAAAATAATCGATATATATATATATATATATATATATATATATATATATATATATATATATATATATATATATATATATATATATATATATATATATATATATATATATATATATATATATATATATATATATATATATATATATATATATTTCAAATGGTTGCTTTTATTACACCATTAATCGTTTCTTTGCTATGTATAACAAATTACGATGAACTTAAGACATTTGATTGCAGATTCGAATTTCAATAAAAGATCAAGCTGTGTAGTCACTTTATTAAATTTCGTTCCTTCAACAAAATTGTCACAATGTTTAATGACACTTTACAATGTATCGTCACTGAATAGCTTATGAATTAAGATTTTTGACAATAAAAGTATAAAGTATAAAAAATAAGTGATATAAATAAAGTGGGCTGAAATATAAAAATAGAATATAATTAATTAAAGAATAAACAAATAAATATATTAATATATGAGCACAGACAACTTAACACAACGAATGCGTAACAAAAACTAATCTCGCACACTTTCTGAACCTTATTTTATAGTAAATAAAATATCTATATTTGCATGCGAAATTATACAAACATATTTATGAATAATAATAATAATAATAATAATAATAATAAATAAATTAAAATTTATATTATTTTTATTTTAAAGAACTGAACTATAGTTCGAAAGATACCTTACCCTTAAAAAAAAAATCTTGAACATATACTAATACAATATACAATAATTTTACAAGATCAATTTCCAAAAGGAAACAATTAACTGTACAAAAGTAAAGAAAACAACAATTGATGAAAGAATATACATCACTCCACATATTAACTCTAAATTCAAAACAATAGTCATATCCATCCAATATACCAAAACCAAACTTACCAATCATTATCTTTTCCAAAAGTTTGATTTGGTACAGAATATTCACCTGAATAATTTAAAACTGGCGTGCTATTAAATTTATTAACCTTTTTATGTGAACGTAAAAACATCGGAGAATTATCATTAGGACCTTTAAAATGCTGGTAGGGAACATAATTACCATCATTGGATGTATTATAAGAATAATTATTACGCCTATACTTATTTATATTTGGCAAAGACTTACTTCTATTAAAAGTATCATTACCACCAGACTGATCAGAGAATCCTGAAAAAGAGGTATCATTTTCATTATCTGAAAACCCATGAAAACTACTTGATGAACTAGATTTAACAGGATCATGATACTGAGATTTAGAATAAGTATGATTATTACCTTGACCATTTAAAGAATTATAATTACTATTACTCACACCTTTATTCTTCATAAAAGTACTCTGTGATCGCATTTTACTTTTTGAATAATTATGAGGTAAAATAAAATTATCACGACGTTGCGGAATAACATACCTCTGAAAATTATGAACACCATCAGAATCATCTGAAGTTTTAAAATGGACCTTTCGATTAAACTTATTACTTTGATTATAATTAGAATTACCTTGACTAAAATTACTTTGACTATGATTACTTTTTGAAGTATTACCGACATTGTTTGTATTCAAAATAGGTTCAGAAACTATCTTGCAATTGTCACTATGTACTGCGAATTCTTTACTCGTTTTCAAACATTGCAAAATGAACCTATTACGTCCTAGACTACCGGTAACTCTGTAGGGACCTTGCCAACGTTTAAATAACTTACTTGGAATATTAGGTGGTTTAACCGCAAGAATATATACTCTATCCCCAACATTAATTTCTATGTTACTAGCAATTTTATGCTGTCTATCTACAAATTTTTTAGTTTCTAAACTTAATTTTTCCCTAGCAATTTCCTTAATTAAATTGCTTCGAACAACTAAATCTTGAGCGTCTTTATGAGTAGGAATAAACTCATCATTAAAATCTGAAAATGGAGAAATATAATTACTAATATCATAAGGAAGACGTTTATTGTAACAATGTAAAATATAATGTGGAGAATCCCCTAAACTTTGATTATAAGTGGTATTTAAAGATAGTTGAGCAAAAGGCAAATATTTTCCCCAATCATTTCCTTGTTTATTGACGAAATGGCGAAGGAAATTCTCTATCTTAAGGTTGTCTCTTTCACTTAAGGCATTAGCAATAGGCGTTCTAACAGTAATTTCAACCTTATTAATTTTCCAAATTTTACAAATTTGTTTGAAGAAATCAGAAGTGTATTCACCAGCTCTATCTGATAAAAGAACATCAGGAGTGGTATGATTAACAATTATTCTGTGAAAAAGAGCGTTAGCAATATGAATACCATTACGAGATGGGATTGGACAAATTTCAACATATCTTGTTAACGAATCTTTGAAAATGAGAATATACTTAGCACCTGTAGCAGTACAAGTACGTAAAGGACCTAATATGTCGGTATGCACTCTGGAAAAGGGTGTATAAGGAAGAGGATAAGAATATATTTTAGCATGTTTAGGAACATTTCCTTTAACAGAAAGACAAGAAGTACATTCCTTACAAAATAATTCAACTAATTTAGAAAGATTAGGAAATCTATAACGTTCCCGGATACGTTTCTCTGTTCTAAGCGAACTCATATGACCCGAACCTAAAGTAGAATGATTTAAAGTTAAAACAGTATAAATTAAGCTATCTGGTACCTCTAAAAGATACTGCATATCCTTCGTTACAAAATAAAGAATACCATGAACAAGAGCATATGGATAGTTATATACATAACCAGTATTACGAATATTATCAATAAGAGGAGAGAGACGAGAACACTTACTTTGCTTTTCTCGAATTGTATTTTCATCGAGCGTGTATAACTTCCTATCTGATAAATCTACCTTAAAAGATTGAATAGAATTAATTTCTACAGGAGGAGGGTTCCTAGATAAATAATCAGGAATAATATTTGATTTACCTGGAATGTAAACAAAATTGGGATTAAAAGAATTCACTTTCATAGCCCATCTAGCTAGCTTATTATTTAAATCTTTACTTTTAAATATCTGAACTAATGGTAATTGATCTACTTTAATCGTTAAAGGATAACCAAAAATAGTTGTACGAAACTTTGATAAAGCCCATGTGACTGCAAGAGCTTCCCTTTCTATCGTAGAGTAATTTCTTTCAGCTTTACTCAACATGCGAGATGCAAAAGAAAGCGGTTTCTCCTTACCATTACTATCTAATTGAGATAAACAACATCCTAAACCTATTCCACTAGCATCTGTAGACACAATAAATTCCTTTGAATAATCAGGGAATTTCAACAAAGGTTCCACTAACAACTTTTCTTTAAGAGTATTAAAAGCATTTTGTTGCTCTAAACCCCAAATAAATTCAACATTTTTCTTAAAAAGAGAGGTAATTGGACTTGCGATTACACTAAAATTAGGGACTAAATGCCTAAAATATGACACAAAACCAATAAATGAACGTGCTGAATTAACATCAGTCGGTTGAGAAAAAGATTTTAATACTGTGAGCTTCGTGGGGTCGGCAGAAATTCCATATTCTCCCACTTGAAAACCTAAAAAAACTAATGAGCGTTTAAAAAAATTAGCCTTTTCTAACTTGACTTTGAGATTAGACTTTATGAGACAATTAAAAACAGAACTTAAATTTTTATAATGAGATTCGATATCCTTAGAATAAACAATAATATCATCTAAATATAAGAGAGCACCTATACCTAAAACACTTGAAAGCGCTAATTCCATTGTACGAGAAAAACAACTTGGAGCATTTTTAAGACCCATCTGCATTCGTACAGGTTGATAATGACCTCTATGTGTCGAAAAAGCCATATACTTACGACTATCTTCCTCGACTTCAATATGATAAAAACCTGACAAAAGATCTAAGGTAGAGAACACTTTAGCTTCACCAAGTTTTGAAAATATTTCGTGAATGTTATTTAACGGGAATCTCTCCGGAAGCGTAAACCTATTCAGATGTCTGAAATCTAAGACTATTCTCGGTTGTTTACCATCTTTCTTTGGTATTACTAACATTGGAGAGGAATGAGGACTAGTTGAACTCTCTATATAATTTTTAGAAAGACAATCATTTACCCAATTATTGATATCTTCTTGATATTTATGCGGTAACTTATAGTTAGGAGTGTAAATAACTCTGGGAGCATCTGAAGTTAATTCTAATTTGAACTTATTCAACTTA
>SEYY01024352.1:7500-20157 GCA_009176605.1 Armadillidium nasatum | reverse complement strand
TAAAGTTTCTTTTTGTTATAAAAATAATTATAATAAATATATAAAAAATATAAACTATTATTGTAAAAAATAAAACATTTAAAATATAATGTAAATTTTAAATTATTACCATAACAAATTCTTAATTCACTACCTATCTAATTTTCCCTCCAAAACTATTATACCGTTAAATTTAAATTAAGATAAAACTATTGTGAGAAACTATTATAAAATGTATTTATTTTATGTTAAATAATATTGTATTTACAAATAAAAATGTTTATGTCATAATTTTAATTATAATGTACTTTTATGTGTAAAATATAAAATTATTATAAAATAATATTTTCTAATTTAAATAAATAAGATTTTGTATACTATTTAAATGTCAATTTGTAAAACTTTAAAAATCATAACTTTGTTGACCATTTTTGTTAAAAATAATAAATAAAGTGGAAAACTCTCTACTTTTCTTACACCTTCCCAAATACTGAGATAATTTCAGAAGGCAAAGAAATAGTAGTAACCTTTCCCTTTATTCCGAGGAGCTGAAGAAGAATCCGCCTCCACAGCCAAGCTGCCCAAGAAGAAGACGTCCCAAGCAGAAGCCCTAAAAGAAGTAGTCCCAAGCAGAAGTCCAAAAGAAGCTGCCCTTAGAAGAAGAAGTTCCAACGCCTCTGCTACCAAAAAGGAAACCCAGTTTGGCAGCTACCCTTTGCCCTCGACTGTGGTTAACCTTTTGAAGTAGCCTTCCACCTGAGGCTACAGACGTTCCACGGGCCTGAAGAGAAGTGGTGGCTACCACACGCCTACCAGTCGGCATTCCACAAGGGGACTTAGGAAACACCCAGCCTCCTGATCTATCCCCCTTCGCTACAACAAAGTGTAGTGACCTCCTGGACCATACCTTGGTCACCACAGAGATAGTTAGGTCATATATATATATATATATATATATATATATATATATATATATATATATATATATATATATATATATATATATATATATATATATATATATCCATCTTACCAAGCTCTGTTATGCATCTTATTTTTACATAGGAAAAACTCGGATTTATAAATTCAACTTAAGAAATGATATTATCTGTTGCATCAGATGCCTACAGTTTCATAATCTGTTTTAAATTGGGTAAGCGGCGGTTATCTAGCATACCCGGAAGGGCCATATCATGATTATATATATATATATATATATATATATATATATATATATATATATATATATATATATATATATATATATATATATATATATATATATATATATATATATATATATATATATATAGTGATAGATCGGATGTAATATTTTCTCATTTTGCGAATGCGGATGCGGATCTTGAATTTTGGTGAAGTGCAGATGAGGATGTAGAACTTTTCATCAAGTGCGGATGCGGATGCGAATGCGGATGTTGAATTTTGAAAGTGCTGATGCAGATGTTAATTTTGGTGAGAATGAGAATGCATATGCTTTCACTAATATATATATATATATATATATATATATATATATATATATATATATATATATATATATATATATATATATATATATATATATATATATATATATTATATATATATATATATAAATTCGAAAATTAATCTAATTAGAAAGGTTAATTGAAGCTTTCTTAATTAATTTTTCCACAAATTCATTTCATATCCTGTGAAAGCTTTATACCGTATTTTGGTCCGACTTGAGCACAAACTAAATTTTACAACTTTCTAAATTAAAATACAATCAAAATATAAATTCATAAACTCTATATAAGATATCTTAGAACACCTAACCACTTAGAAGCTTGTTTAGATAGAGAAATAATGTGATCTTTCCAAGAAAGATCACGAGAAAAAGAAACACCAAGAATATTGTTTTGATAAACCCCGGAGAGATACCATCAGGTGTCTTCCCCCTCGGCAACACACATTAAACATTCTCACCAACCAATCAACTCTTATCATCTCTTTATATATATCATCCATAACTATCGACTTTCCCTTCTTCACCTTTCCCACCGCTACTTTTACTTCCTCCCTACTAATACTCCCTTCTTCTTCTAATGACATCTCCTCATTATTCCCCACTACTCTCTCGCCTATATATATATATATATATATATATATATATATATATATATATATATATATATATATATATATATATATATATATATATATATATATATATATATTATATATATATATATTGCAAAAGATGAAAACATTTGACTTTAATTAGGTTATAGTCGATTCCAAAGAGATATCTCCTTCTTCTTTTCTCTTCAAGTTTATTTATGTTAATCAATGTAATTTCTTCTAAAGATGTGATTTCTACGCTCTCCAAGATTAATTCTAAAAGGAGTTTTATTCTAACGAAACAACATCGGTGGTTCTCAAAGCTGCAGCTTTCAAACTAACATTCAGACTAAGTAAACTGTTCTGTCTCTGAAAATCAACTTCAACTTTTCCTTTTTCTGGAAACTATTCACTTATTCAACTTTTCAACTTCTAATTATCATCCTATAGATTAAACCTTCGTTCTTTTCAACGTTTCTATACCTATTGTTAACAGGAATATTTGAGAAAAATAATTATTCTAAATTTTATTTCAAATCGTCAATACGGTTTTCGAATGAAAATTTTGTTCTTTTCACTTACACTCTTGGCAATTCGATTGATTATTTTGTAATTCAAAGACTTATCAATTGCTTTAATTAAAAATAGTCTAATTCAAAGTTTTGAATTCTAAACTTTTCTCTTTCAGTATTTATCATTCTTTATGCAACCTTGTTCCTGACTTGTCTTTCAATAGTTCCACCTTTAAATCTTTTTAATAGAGGTTTATCACGGAGTTCTGATACGTCCTCAAAATTCTTTTCTATTTTTCACTTTCCTATCAATCGCTTTATTTTTTATCCTCTCATGTACCGACAACTCTTTCCTACTTTAGTCCTTTTACAGAATGCCACTGAAATAAAAATCAAACGATGCAATATAGGTGACCTTGGAGCTACTTATTTCTATTCTTGTTCGTCACTCTTTATAAACTGTTCTCTACTCTTCAAAAACTTTCTAGTTCTCACGGTCTCTTTTCAGTCTCTTCCTGGACATCAAAATCATCTCTCTCTCTCTCTCTCTCTCTCTCTCTCTCTCTCTCTCTCTCTCTCTCTCTCTCTCTCTCTCTCTCTCTCTCTCTCTCTCTCTCTCTCTCTCTCTCTCTCTCTCTCTCTCTCTCTCTCTCTCTCTCTCTCTCTCTCTCTCTCTCTCTCTCTCTCTCTCTCTCTCTCTCTCTCTCTCTCTCTCTCTCTCCCTCTGTTATAATGATCAATATATTTCTTACTCTCAAGATGTAAACTTTTGCCTTTTACAAATCTCATGCAATCTTTCTTCCACCACAGCTTCAACCATTTTCTTTTTAAATCTTTGAACTCCAGGCTTAATATTGAATTTGTGTATAAAAAGGAAAAAAAAATGAGGATTCATATTCTTATCCTTTTTTGTGAAGCTAATGTAAATTCCAAAAAAGCCTTTGCATTTATAGTGCAACCGTTTTCCTTAATTAATTGTAGTATGTGGAAAATATTTTTAATAATTTGCTACAATCCTATGAATTTTACAAAGATGCATATTGCTTAGGGTTGCTTATTTTTTTCAAGCCAAATCTTTTTAGTGTATCTAATTGGGAGCTATTTTTTTCTATCATTACTTAAAGTGGTTTTACCATGACGATTTCTAAAGTGCATTTCTGTTTGAACCAAAGCTATCAGCTAATGGATAAAATAGATTAGAACCTAGTCTTTTGAATCATAGCATTGAAAAATCTTGAAAACAAAATTTTTGGGAATATTTTCCTTATTCCAAATTTCATTAACGAAAATGTTATTTGAAAACCAGATCTTTCAATTGTTGTCATCATTTTTGCAGAATTCTTCTTCTAATTTTACTTTAAAATATTATAAACATTTGAGACAAGATTTATTCTCACAATTAAATAACGAATTAAAAATATATTTACTTGAATATGACGGTTAAAGAATAATTAATGTTTCAGTGTCGATTGATCATCAAAGTGAAATAATAAAACATGAATGCAATTTTGAGAATCCAAATTTTTGAAATTATTAATTGAAATAGCATTCTACTTTCGACACTCATAAAAAATTCAGTGTTCAACTTTCTTTTGGAAGACTAACACGGATCCTCCATTTTACGACTAATATAAATGCTTTATATGAAGATTGACATAGATAGCAGATTAATATGTGGAGTGATTTCTTTTCACACAATTCTAATTAAAGTTCTTGGATCAAAATGAAAAAAAAAATCAAATGATTTTAATATTTTTAACATCAATAATTATTTTTGAGAAAATCTTAATACTTTAAAACTTTTCTTTGAAATGAAAAGAACGAGAAAGAATCTTTCATTAATGGAACAAAATTTTATTTTATATGTAATAATAAAGCAATAAAAAGACGTCTTTCGTTTTATGAATCTTCCGTAAAAAAAAAAAAAATAAAAAAAAAAAAAAAAAAATTATTTTTTGAAACGAAAGTTTTTATGAATTGAAAACCTTTTTGAAGCTTTAGTATTTAATAATGAGTTTGATACTTTGACGGAATGAAAATCAGTAAAATAATGACAAACAATCATCATCATCATCATTCATTTCTTTTTTTCTTTTTCATTTCTTTCTTTTTCTTCTTTTCCTTATTTCATTTCTTTTTATTCTTTTTTCATATCATTATTTTCTCTTTTCCCCAATTTTTTCTTTTTCTCTTTTCTTTCTTCTTCTTTCATATTCTATATTATTATATGCTATATATATATATATATATATATATATATATATATATATATATATATATATATATATATATATATATATATATATATATATATATATATATATATATATATATATATATATATATATATATATATATATATATATATATATATATATATATATATATATATATATATATATATATATATATATATATATATATATATATATATATATATATATATATATATATATATATATATATATATATATATATATATATATATATATATATATATATATATACATATATATATATATATATATAT
The DNA here is from genome assembly GCA_009176605.1 of Armadillidium nasatum. Lineage (NCBI taxonomy): Eukaryota > Metazoa > Arthropoda > Malacostraca > Isopoda > Armadillidiidae > Armadillidium > Armadillidium nasatum. The sequence goes on along the minus strand of SEYY01024352.1, from coordinate 15,033 downwards.
ATATATATATATATATATATATATATATATATATATATATATATATATATATATATATATATATATATATATATATATATATATATTATAGAGTTTTAACTTTGATAGGGTCTTTTACTGAACCTACATGAGGGTATTACCGTTTTCCAGAGAGATTTCCTTTTAACTGCAGAAAAATGCTCGAATTTTAATGCAATTGTGGCATTTGGAGAGATAAATATCAGTAAGAAATGCTTCAAATGGAGTAAATATTCCTATTCATGGAAACAGACGCACACTCGTAAATATTCAAATTTAAAACAAAAACATTTTTATTTATTTATTTTTTAAAAAAAAAAAAAAAAAAAAAAAAAAAAATATATAATATATATATATATATATATATATATATATATATATATATATATATATATATATATATATATATATATATATATATATATATATATATATATATATATATATATATATATATATATATATATATATATATATATATATATATATATATTCAACTTTTAAAGTCTGCAATACCAGAATTCGAACCCAGACGTCTGGGACGGTAAACAAGAATGTAACCTCCACTCCAAGACTGTATGAAAGGAAATCCCACTGGGGAGATTCATAAACAACTGCTAAGGCAGACCCCCCCCCCCCAAAATGAACTCTCCCAACTGCAATCTGACATGGGGCAAGAGGGTAAAGTTCTATCCTCTCCTTTCACAGATTGTTATGCAAACAAACATTTAAAACCAATACATCGCTCGTGGAGTTAAAATATATTCAACTTTTAACTCCACAAGCTATGCAGTGGTTTTAAAGTTTTGTTTACATATATATATATATATATATATATATATATATATATATATATATATATATATATATATATATATATATATATATATATATATATATATATAAAGTTTGTTGTGTGTTTATGTGTTTTTGTCTATCGAAATTAACGAGTCTGCATAAAGTGATTAAAAGAATGAAAAATTTTTGAAATTGAGTTAGTGGCACTTTTTCAACAAATTTTATTACCAGTTTTGACGCGTAAACATATCTTTATATTTTGTCATTTTTCTCTCCAGTTATTTTATTCTACTTTACTTTACTTCACTTTACTTTACTTTTCTTCACTTCACTTTACTTTACTTTACTTTACTTTACTTTACTTTAATAGAACACTTTACTTTATTTTACTTTAATTTAATTTACTCAAATCACTTTAATAATGTTGGGAATATTTGCCAGATGATTTCAAATTCATAATTTCTTAATTTATTACAAGAAGATTAATTATAAACTTTTCACCATTCTATATATATATATATATATATATATATATATATATATATATATATATATATATATATATATATATATATATATATATATATATATATATATATATATGCGGTGTCAAGGGTGGAGAGGTTAGAAGGGGAAAAAAGGAGACTACACCAGAGGAGTAAGAGAGAAGTGGGGGAAGGTAATTTGGAGTGAGGTGGGGGGATGGAATGGAGTAAATTGAGGGAAACCTAGTGGAGGTTGTGCGTGGAGGATAAGATAGTGAAAGGTATAAGAAAAGGGGGTGAGTGGTGGAATGAAGAGTTGCTAAATTTGGTGAAAAGGAAAAAGGAAGTCTTTAACAGGTATTTGTGTCCAAAGGAGGGTAAGGATTAAGAGTAGTATAGGGAACAGTGTAGGGAGGTGAAGAGGGAGGTTTAGAGGTTAAAAAAGGAGAGGGAAGGAGGAGTGGAGCAGAAAGCTAGCAGAAAATTTTAAGGAGAGAAGTAAAATGTTTTTGAAGAAGGTAATCAGAGTGAGGAGAGGGAGATAAGAGCAGGGGGAGGGAGTGAAGGGGGGGATGAGGAGTTAATACAAGGTGAGAAAGAGATAGAAAAGAGTTGAAGAAGGTTCTTTAATGAATTGTTGAATTGGGGGAAAGCTGTAAGAAATAATGGAGAGGTAGTGACTAGGGAAAATCCATCATCCTCAGAAAATGGAATATATCAGAGCAGGAGTGATATTGTTAAAAATAAATATATATTTTGTCCTCACAATTATTCATAAGTAAGAAAACGAAAGCAAGACATTTAGTAAAAATTATTAAATATTTTTTTCTGTAACAAGAATCATCTTTCCTTTAAAAGTAAGTGATTTAACTGGTCATCAATGATATTGATTCCTTGATGAAGAAAGCAATTATTTCTCATTTTAACAAGTTAAATAAGATCTGACATTTAAAATCAGCTGATTGATTTTAAAATGTAAATCATATTTATAACTCTTTCATATCAAATCTCAAACGTTAAACAAGATCTATGACATATAAAAAGTTATCTAACTAAAACATTTATTTCTTACTTTTTTAGATGTTATTTAAAGTACGTAAAGATTAATAATAAAATTAATGAACATAATAAACTACTATGAATATATATTTAGTAATTTTAGTATTTACTAGGGAAGGACCCAATGTTGAAAAAAATGTATTTTTATCCCATTCTCCTGAAAATTTTAGTATAGATAGCTCTTTACCCGACGAAAAAACTCCATTCCTAACGTTTTTACGAGACTATACCGGTTTAAAAGTTTTTTTTGTGGAAATTTTACCCTTTTTCAAATCAATGGTGGAGCTAAACCACTTTTAAAATAACCTAAAATTTGGAATTTATATTCCAAAATCTATTGGCTACAAAATCTTCTAACAGAGTTTTGCTCCCTGCTTAAAAAAAAAAAAAAAGTTATATGCCCTTACTTGATCAGGTGTCGAAATTTTTTTTTCCAATTTTGAAAAATCCACACCGGACAAAAAAAAAAAAAAAAAAAAAAAAAAAAAAATCTGTACATTAAAGGTCTTTCATTTTTAAGGGGTATATAGAGGAGGGTAGAATAAGGCTACAAACTTTATTAAATACTTTATGAAATGCTATTTGTTCTTTTCGAGATATAGCTTATCGAAAATGGCCAATTTTCGAAATAATTTCAAAATTTCCAAAGTTTGAGAGGCTGTATCTCGAACCAAGCAATCAGGTTTTAAAAATGTTTTAAATAAAAGTTTTAGCTCTGTCCCTCCTCTAAGTACCTACCAAAAATAAAACACTTTTAACATAGAGTTTTTTTTTATTTTTTGTCTCCGGAAGGGTATGTTTTTTTTAACCATTTTTTTCAAAAAAAGTTTGAACTTATATAATCAAAGACTAACAGCATATATCAAAAAAGTTGTCTGTTAAATTTGAATGCACTGTAAAGTTTTTGGGTCATTCCGACCACTGGTTTACCACTTCTATTCATTATCTTTTTGAAGTTTGACCCAAAATAACTTTTAAACCTTTACTGACTCAGGAAAACGTCAGAAATCAAAAGTTCTTAGATTTAAAAAATGCATATGCATTGTAAATTTAAGCACAGTCTGTAAAATAATAAAAACTTTTTTTGAGATTGGATCCTTCCCTTACTGTATCGAATAATTAAAATAAATTGAAACGGACAAATAGTGCAGCGTCTTTGAAAAGGGAGTTCATGCTTAGAAGTTAGTTAAAAAAATTCTATTTCAGGGTGAAAATATGACTTGTTTGAGTCTGAATAGGCCTTATAATCATTGGTATATTAAGACAATGTAACGTTTGTATCTCAAAACTGTCTAAAAATTCTTGTTAAAAGGATAAAACCTTTAATTTGGCAACTTCGCAGACCTTCTCCAAACACGAAGCAAAGATAAAACAATTCATCTTCCAAATGAAGTCGATAAAAAATTTAAAATAATTGGTACAGTTTCACATTGCCGAAGAAGGGTTAATTAACCTTTTGATGACTGACGGTGCTCTCAAGACAAAAATTTTAATTAATTTCTAAACTTTTTTATAATTAATTTATGAAATTTAATTTTAATTTTTACAAGCGAGTTCTAGTTCTAAAGTGTTGCTCAATTAATTAATGATGTAGACATACTAATAATAATAATAATAATAATAATAATAATAATAATAATAATAATAATAATAATAATAATATATAATAATAAATAATAATAATAAAAATAATAGTGAATAATAACAATAATAATAATAATAATAAAATAATAAAAAAATAATAATAAATAATAATAATAATAATAATAATAATAATAATAATAATAATAATAATAATAATAATAATAATAATAATAATAATAATAATAATAATAATAATAATAATAATTCAATTTCTCAATTTTATTCAAAAAAATACAATCACAGTAGGTCCTATACTACTAAATACAATATTAATAATTTGTTAGCTGTATATTTCTCTGAAAAGAGGCTTCTAAGGGAATATTCATTGATTTCCATTGAGCCACAAAGTTTAGTCGATAAAGTTCTTTAATTTATTTTAATAACCATTAAAATAAAAATATGATACATATAATAAAACAAATAATAATAATAATAATACATAAAGTAGTAAAGATAGCAATAAGAATAATGATTATAATAAAAGAAATACTAACAATAAATGTCAAGTATGATAAAAAGAATTTCAGAAATATTGGCAATATTGTATCTTTAATCTTTATTCATTTTTCAGAAACAAAATTCAAATAAACAATTCATCGTATATTTATTAAGTATTGATACAAAACGAAAAAGGGCTTCTGGAGGGCGAATTCGTGGTCTGAGCCCAAATGTAAAAATAGTAACAAATGAAATAATAATTATAAATAATAATACGTATAATAATGTAATAATAATAATAATAATAATAATAATAATAATAATAATAATAATAATAATAATAATAATAATAATAATAATAATAATAATGAGAACAAGAATGATGACTATAGTAATAATGAAGACAATACTAACAATAATAGTAATAGTAATAATAGAAATAACAACAACAGGAACAGGATTTTAGTATTTATTCTACAACTACTTACAGTAATAGTAATATAATTGAAGATATTTATAAAATAGCGATTGTAACGATAAATCAATAATTAAAATAGTAATAATAAAACCCTTAATGAAAACAATTATAATAACCAATAAAAGTATTGATAATAAAATGAGTAATAATAATAACAATAATATAATAATAATAACATTAATAAATACCATCTCCAGCAGTAATAATAGTAAATATAGTGGCAATATTATTGTATGATATCAAATGTACTATAGGAATATCTATAAACATATTAATAATAACAATAAATAATAATAATAATAACAATAACAAAAAATAATAATAATAATAATAATAATAATAATAATAATAATAATAATAATAATAATAATAATAATAATAAAATAATTAGTCAAAATAATAAAATTAAACCAAAAATAATAATACATAATAATAATTATAATAATAATAATAATAATAATAATAATAATAATAATAATAATAATAATAATAATAATAATAATAATAATAATAATAATAATAATAATAATAATAATAATAAAAGTGGATTCCTTTAACATTATAAAATGGCAACAAAAATGAGAACATAATTGAATTTGAGAAGGAATGAAAAGAATTTGAAAAACGGTCGAAAACAAACAACTTAAATTGAATTGTTCAATTTCGTAAATGAATTTAAATCCATTTGTTTTCTGCCATTGGTTTGTGTGTGTTTTAGTGAATGATTTTTATGTTGATTAAGGTGTGTGAGGCTCAGCACTGTTTGATCTAAAATTACTTTGGTTATATCTTTTGAATACAGTTGTTTGAGAATCTGCAAACGTAACTCATAGATAAATAATTTCTTACTTACATTCATAACATATTTTTACAGAAAAAATCTTTTCAAACTTTTCTAATTTTTTAAAGTAATTTAAAAGAAGTTATTAAAGTATTTAAAACTATAATTCAAGTTCAGCATTTATAAAATTTTTCCAATTCGTTAGATAAACGTCGTTGAAACATTTTTTTTTATATCGCAAATTTTTCTTGAATATATATATATATATATATATATATATATATATATATATATATATATATATATATATATATATATATATATATATATATATATATATATATATATATATATATATATATATATATATATATATATATATATATATATATATATATATATATATATATATATATATATATATATATATATATATATATATATATATATATATATATATATATATATATATATATAATATATATATATGAAGAAATGTTCGGCTGGTGATATTCTTCTCTTGCATTTAATTCCTTGTCTTATGATCTTCATCATTTCACTGAATGTTAAAGCTTTAGCTTCAAATGTAGCGAAAGTATTTTCATGGTTCTGTTGTTTACAATTTTCTTTAAAGTTCTTTTTCATAAGTTCTCTATTTTCGAGTATAGTAGTTATATAATATATATATATATATATTATAATATATATATATATATATTATATATATAATATATATATATATATATATATATATATATATATATATATATACATAAAGCTAAGGTTCCGTCCCATTAGGCTGAGATGTTTCAATCGTTGTTTTGAAGAGATTTTACCCAAAATGTTTGCCATAGAAAGAAATTTATTCTTCTGCTTCATTAAGACTAAGAAATCGAGTCTTTGGATCACGATCCAATATAAAAGTGGATTTTTTTCTACGTCGCTTCAAATCAAGAAGGAAAAATCTTAAAAAGAAAAATCAAATTCTTTATTATGGTTTCAATGTTAAACGCTTTAACATTTACTTTTCCTTTTAGCTCACACTATTTTTTAACAAGGATTAGTACATTTATATACTCACATATATATATATATATATATATATATATATATATATATATATATATATATATATATATATATATATATATATATATATATATATATTATATATATATATATATATATATATATATATAATATATATATATATATATATATATATATATATATATATATATTATATATCATAGATTGCGGATCCGGAAAACTCGACATATTGATTAATTATGATAATTAGGTCACGCTCTGCGAAATGCCATCGCTGACCAAACCTTTCAAAACTTCATAGACAAAAGTAGTTCAGTTTTACCATCCCTTCCTAAATGGAATCAAGACTCAAATTTGCTTTGGGTTATTGATCCCCTGCCAATTGTAGAGGATTGAGTAGCTCTAGAGCAGCAGAAACTAAGAACGTCCTATATATATATATATATATATATATATATATATATATATATATATATATATATATATATATATATATATATATATATATATATATATATATATATATATATATATATATAACTGGTTGGTTTTTGAAACAGACCCTGGCAACCTTCGATTACCGAATTCTTTTAACAAAGTGAAAAAATAATGGATTTACTGAACGAGCAATAGAGAATTTGCTGGAACATCGTGAGAGTGTACGAGGTAAAGGGAAAGAGAGAAAATAAACATTCAAACTAAAGAATGATCACTGACTGAGATCTGTACTCCGGAAATAATGGTATAATAAAAGGAGAAGTAGATATCCCCATTTAAGACAA